>LJPI01000533.1:0-260216 GCA_001430955.1 Chrysosporium queenslandicum | reverse complement strand
GATTGAGTCCACTGAAGCAAGCCGGACAAAGTCCGCCGATGTGGAAGAGATCAAGACGAGGTAGGAAACGAATTGAAAATACATTTCTAGTGGCCATTGACTCTCTCCCTTCTTTGATACCTTTGTTCCATCTTCTTCCCCTCTCTATTGTCAGTATGATTCCACTAGCCCGGCATTCCATCCTCCGAGCGGCTCGCTCCCAGTTCTACCCCTCCGGAACGTCTTCGTTATTTCAGTCACAACAGCTTTCGGCACTCTCCAGGTTACTTTCTACGCTGGCGGTCTTGGAGCAAAGAGATGGGAAGATTCAAGGTGCTTCACTGAGTGCGATCACGGCTGCAGCGAAGCTTGGTGGTCCAGTGACTGCGTTCGTGGCCGGGGCTGGTGCAAAGGCTGGTGCTGCAGCGGAGGCTGCGAAGATTCAGGGTTTGGACAAAGTGCTCGTCGTGGATAATGCAGCCTACGACAAGGTACATTGAGCCTATACTTTTTTTTCTGCTGCGACATACCCGTGGAAAGTTGGCTACGGTTCTGTTTCTAGATTGCTAACTGGTCCTGATACGTAGAACCTCCCAGAGAACTTCGCTCCTCTTTTGGTTGAAAACATTAAGAAAGGAGGCTTCACGCACGTAATTGCTCCGCATTCTGCGTTTGGCAAAAATATTCTACCTCGTGTTGCTGCGTTGTTGGATGTCCAGCAGATCTCGGACATAACTGCTATCGAGAGCGAAGACAGTATGTTACGGGTGCTTCACCGACACAGAAGGAATATCATGCTAATGACAACCTCCGCAGCATTCATCCGCCCTATCTATGCAGGAAATGCAATTCTTACCGTCCAATCAAGCGACCCCATCAAAGTCATCACTGTCCGAGGAACTGCCTTCCAAGCTGGTGAAGCCACCGGCGGATCCGCAGAGATCGTGGATGGCGCCGATCCCAACGCTCCATCGGCAACAGAATGGGTGTCTGAAGATCTCACCAAGTCCGACCGCCCTGACCTTGGTACTGCCAAGCGAGTTGTCTCCGGTGGGCGTGGACTGAAGTCAAAGGAAGAATTCGACAGAATCATGACTCCCCTTGCGGACTCACTTGGTGCCGCCATTGGTGCATCCCGTGCTGCTGTGGACAGTGGATTCGCCGATAACAGTTTGCAAGTTGGCCAAACTGGAAAGAATGTTGCCCCTGAGCTTTACCTTTGTGCTGGTATTTCAGGTGCCATCCAGCACTTGGCTGGTATGAAGGATAGTAAAGTTATTGCTGCCATTAACAAAGACCCCGATGCTCCTATTTTCCAGGTTGCTGATGTCGGTCTTGTCGGCGATTTGTTTGAGAAAGTCCCAGAGCTTACTGAAAAGCTGAAGCAATAGATGTTAGGGCAGGGTGATTTCCTTGGGTGGCGTTGAACTTGTCCTTTGTGATAAAATGCTTTCAACAGTTTTATGGTTTCAGTTCTTCTTTGGAGGGTGCACCTAGAGTGATTCTTGTATGTATGTACAGATACCGTGATTGCAAGAGAGAGATATATATACGACGAAAATTCAATGCTCTTATGATATCGGATCTGCACATGATACCGGTGAAGCAATATTGTAAGTAAATCCGTGATTCTCCTTACGGAATTGAGCTGGAGAATCGAACTCCGAAACCACCAGATAACTCCGAGAGCTGGCAACTCCGAATGATATTTCGAAAACAACTTGTCGCACATCAAACCAACTTGTACACTGCGCGTGTTGATGCCTCTGTGCATGTCTGGAACAACGCCGCTCCCGTATCCTGGTATGCGGTTGGTCTACCACAAGGTCCTCCGTGGTTGCGATTGAAACATGCCATGCTCACAATGTCAGACTCGAGCCCGAGTCGTTGCTTGCTAGGCTCGTCATGCAGACTTGCTGCTAATTTCTCACGGGAGTTTGAAAGACTGGCGGCTCGACCGAGTCCATACAGCATCTCCGTATGATTCTCTGTGTCCCGTGGACCGAGTCTCTCGTCGCACCCCAAGTGTAGATTCGCCAAAAGAGCATCGAAGCGAGAATTACTAAGGTGACGTCGCCGGTTAACTTGTGGCTGAGATCGTCTCCAATAGAAATTGCAAGCCAACAGAGAGAATTTAACTATCTGATGACGGTCTCGGTCAGAGATCGTTGAGAAGGGACGCGGAATGACAACGGAGTCGAAATGTGGCTAGTCTTCAATGCCTTGCTTGACCAACTAGTTAAGTGGGCATCGGAGCTCATGCGAGTGCTAAATATGAGTAACACTTCGACCTCATCTGTCAGCATCCCAAGCCACGGCTCGCACGCGCTGCTCCTGATTGGGCCCCTCGCACGCTAACTTCGCGCAGGGCGCGTGGCATAGTGGTCGGGACCCAGAAATAGAAGCCTTCAACGCCAGGCTCCAGCGAAGAGCCTCAGGCAAGCGAGTTCTGGTCGCCAGTGAGAGTGGGACGAGCTCTCCTTGACTCATCGGACAAGAGCTTTGGGAAGCTTATCGATCATTGAGTTCGCGACCACTGACTAATTGTTATGCTTTGAGGAATGTTTTCCCCGGCATGGCTAAGCATGCAAAGGACCTGCCGTGGCTCGGTGGGTGAGGAGAAGTTGGATTGCAAAGCGATGTCTATAAGAAGGGGTTGATCCTCTTGTTATTTCCGTTTTTCTCTCTTCCAAATTCATATCTTTGATTGAAATCAGGGACTAGAAAGGCAGCCGAATATAGCACCATAATCCTACTCTTCTGGCCCTCTAGAGCTTCGTTGCGATATCGGACTCCAAATCAGCACTGCCTGGAACAATCTCGAGCCCGTATGTTGATGCCCATGATCTTTTACCAGTCCTATCTGACTGACCAATATCTAGGTCCTTACATTCTATAAAAAAGCCACTATCTTCGAACAAATTCTTTCCCAAAAGAACCACTGCCACCTCAGCAACAATGGCAGCCAACGCGACTGACTTCACTCTCAACTACTACCCCCTAGTCGCCAACGCCAAGGATAATTCCCAACTCCCTTCTGCGCCTCGCCGAAACTCGACAGATAGCTCGTCTTCAACGTCATCTAGTATGTCAGCCCTCAAGGCTATGGCCCGGCGATACAAGCCAAAGCTATCCTCGACACCTGTGAAGAAGTCCAAGTCAACCACCTCTACAGACCGAGCTGTGACGATGGAAGCGCGTGCAGCCTATTTCTCCTCCCTGAGATAGAAGCCGGATTTGGACCATGGCGCTGGTAATGAGTTCCGCACAACACGGCAGTCATGGCATAAAGTTATGACTATGCATTTTTCATGATGGAGTCTGGAAACAATGATATCCTTGTGAAGCCTGGTTTTGGGAAATTGATGAATCATTTTGGACATATATAATATTCACTTTTTTCTCTTCCTTTTTTAGTGAGCATCTGTGTTTGTATCGGGTATAGTGAGGTGTTAATATTGATACTGAGAGATTCAAACCTGATTCTGACACTGACCAACTTACTCGCTTGACTCATCACAACTTGTCGTCCATGCTAATTGGAAAATCAAGAAGCTAGCATTGTTCCTGATTAAGGATTTGAGATTTGTTAAAATGCTGGCGGTTTCCCTGTTTATGGTTGCCTATCAGCTATGGGGCGGTCGGGATGTGAAGACGGAATGCCTCCCGTGGCCAACACAAGAAGTTCGCGTCACTATTGGTGGAGGCGAAGCTTTTCAATTCTCAATTTGTGGCTCTTCTATGGAACACGAGTCTCCATGCTCAGAATCCAGACATCAGCTCATGCATAGTGATACGTTTCCGGACCGCATTAGAAAACCCCTCATGGTAGCTAACCCAGACCCTTTTCTCGTCCTGCCGGACTTGAACATCGGCCTTTGGGCCTTTCACTCCTTGCTTAGCCTTAGGCGTTTCACTGTTAGCAATAATGCGGCCGAAAAAGTCTCTCTCGGGGCCATTTAGTCGGGAATTCTTAGTAGCTGGGTTTTCCTTCGATCCTTCACCGCCATTTCTCTTCATTGATGATGGCTTTGGAGTGTCATATCGAGCCTGACGTGATTCTGCTTGACGTTTGAGAAGGTCTTTTCGGTACTCCTGATCTAGAACTTGTCGTACAGCGAAACGAACCGGCGCTGATGAACCTACGGAGGCTATGGATGTGCCTTTTGTTTTGAAGAAGCTAGTGAGGGAATCAAGAGCCCTGCGTAACTATTTGTTAGTAATGGAAAGAAATTCGTGACGGCGAAGATACTCACGGTTCCATTCGATATATCCAGCCACTGTGGATCCCGCTCTCAACTTCCACCCTTGTTCTCTCGAACGTCACTCCGAGTCCATTCATCACTCTTACTGCAGCACGCACGAGGGTCCTTTCACTCTCCTTTCGTACACTAACAATGCCTCGTTCACTCCCACTGCCCCCCACAATAACCGGTTTGATATCAGGCGCCAACATCCGTAATAGATTGGGAACTAGTTCCATAGCGATTGTTCCTGGTGAGAGGAACGCACGCAGTAACGGAGCTGAGAGTGAAGATCGGAATTCGGCAAGGATAGCACGGTTCTGCTTTTCGGCTTCGAATGCCGCAAAGTCTGCTCTTGCACCTGAGAACGGGTGCTCATCCTCATCTTTATCGAATTTTCGCTCGGTCGCGCTGGATCTGTGCAGTGAAGAAAAGAAGTGGTGAAATGCAATGACTGCTTGACTGAGGTACGGGTTCAATTCCCAGTCCTGATTCGAGTAGATTCTAGAGGACGCCAAATCGTGGAAGTGTAGCCAGTCGTATGCGGCATTCGGTTTGGAAAGAATGGTGTCGTCTTGGTAGGTTTGGTTGGGATACGTAAGGAAGCATTCTGTAACACAGCGATCATATTCACCAGAAGCGTCAACCATTTCTCTCAAGCGAATAATTGCATGGCGTTTGCGTAGGTCTGCCACCCCTACAGGGGTAATCCCACTCCCCTTAGAATGAGGGTCCTCGAAGCTGTGGGCTCCTACACGGTCATATGGAAACCCGGCACCCTCCAGAAATACACGTTCAACGATCTCTTTGGTTCCTCCACGGCCCAGACCTGGGATAACTCCGTCCTTTGACGATTCTCCGAGTATATGTTGTTCAACCCATTTCCTCGTTAGCCTCGCATTTGGTGATATTAAGCTTCCATTGCGAAACTTTTGAGCTATCCATTCACCTGAGACGAGCACGCCTCTGATATCGCCTTCGCTTACGCCACGAGCTCTTGCGTGCCGATCTCTACTGGCACTGAGTCCCCAAGAAGCTTCACATATTCGTCTGACGGCATCTCCATCACAGGAAATGCCCTCCTTTTCGAAGACGTGCCTCATGCGCTGGACTACTTGATCAAGTGGGACTTGACGGACGTGAATAATTTCAGCAATCGAGGACGTGCGAAGTGGGCGAAGGCTAGGATGATAGACGTCATTGCAGATCAGGATCAAAGGGCGGAGAAGCCTGAATTTGTCGCCTTTCTTCTTTCTCCCATCTTTGCTCGTTGTCTCGGTGGCGGATACTTTCGAATTCTTCTGATCCAGGGCGACAAGGTCGATAAGCGCTTTCATAAATCCTCCTTCCCCTCCGCCTGAGCCGCCAAAAACGCCATCGACTTCATCCACGACAACGCAAACCGGCCTGCCAGGTTTCCGAATCTCCCGCCCATCGGCTTTGATGGTTAAACCTTTGACATTTTCTGTGCCAACTGCATCTTTAATCCTTCCCTTGACAACATCTCGGCTTCGCTCATCACTAGCGTTGATCTCCAAAACTTCGTAACCGGCTTGTCTTGCGCAGACATGAGCCAAAGTTGTTTTCCCTAGTCCGGGGGGACCGGTAAGCAGAAGTATTTTACGGTGGACGGGCTCTTGGACATCCGCAGCCCTATTCTGGATTCTTGATTTGGCCAGGGTGGGAAAGACAATAGAATCCCAGCCTTTAAGCCAGCGTAGAACTGCACGGTGAGTCCGATCATCCCCAATAAGGTCTTTGAATCTTCGTGCGCGATATTTCTCCGTCCATAAAGTATGAGTGGCCGTTGCGGACGGACCCTGGCATTCCGTGGGCGACTCTATGGATTGATGAACTTTCGGTGCATAATCTGGGTTATTTCTGCCCTCCTTGATACTTCGAGCTTCCTCGAGTAATTGGTGAATTTCAATACCATAATAGCTTCTGGTTGCTTTCCCCGGCGCGGTAATCGATCTATTGGCAATCAATTGCTCGTAAGAAAGGGCCGTGCGTGGTTTTCGCCGTCGTATAAAAACCGCGTCACCAGAACATTTGCGAATGGTAATTCCTTCCTTTCTGTCGTCCTTAGCACCACCAACGAAACTTGGGAGGTTATGATTTGCAGCTTCTGGTCGCAACGATATGTTGAACGATGGTGCTAGGATGTCATGGGAGTTCGTTTCTCGGAAGTTCTGTGGACTTGGTGGCCTTGAGAGGCAGGATTGTGCGCCAGAATCAAATATATTTTGATGTGAGTCTTCCTCGTCAGATTCGTCCACAATAAACGGTCCTATGTATTTGGCGCGTTTGGGGGAATTCTTGCCCACGTTTTCTTCCCGTTTCCTTTTTCCATGATCAATCAATTGGTCCAATGAAGAATCGTGGGGAACAGGACTTGGAGCGCAGAACAACGCCATCTCCAGCAAATATAGAGTCGTTGGGGGGCACAAGGGGCGAGGCGCAATTGAGTGCTGAAAGAATGCTTGGGCTCGACGACGCGTTCCGTGTTATGGGCCTGGGGGCGCGAATTCAGAGAGCGTTAACAATCGTGGGACTCGTAAAGCAAGCAGTAATAAATTTCGTTGATTCTGGGTATGCCAGTAGCACATAAGAACGCACGAGAAGTTGCCTGGACAGTCGGACTGCACATCCTCAAGCATCCCGAGATGTCAATACGCGTGTCAGTCGCGCCGCGTTGCGGTGAAAGCTGATTGGATGATATCCAACCTTGCCATTTTAGGATGACATAAGCAACATCGTTGTAATGGCGCTTACGCTAATCCATAAACGGCTAGTTCATTCAAGCTTGAGTCGCGAATTGAGAAGTTGAGTTGCTGCTTGTCGTTCTCGCTCCTCAGAGTCGATCGCTTTGGCATTCCTCGCGCATCCTTTTAGCCTGGAGACATTTCATTACACAACTGGCTCGCCTGTTCGCGGACCCCGAGAAGTTAATTCTTATAGTCGCGGGCTGTTGCCGCGTGAAAACTCGAGTTCGTGGCCAACCATGGAGGATTCAACTATGACCTCTGGCGACATGGCTACCCAAGGCAATCCGGTACCTGGCGATCAAGAGGGACAAAGTGGGAATGGCTCCCAATCCCCAAGCCGTGCTACTGGTATTATTTATCATGAACCCATCTATTCCGGCGCCGAGCTGTTTGCTGACTGTGCTTGCCAGGCTCCCAATCCACTCCCCTATCCCCTAACAAAGCCGATCAAAATGGTGCCGTATCAGACAACCCACTCGATGCTCCAACTTCACCTAAACCACAAAATGAAGCGGCTGAGCCAGAGGACGAGGAGATGGGTGGCACAGAGCAAGACGGAGGCAAGGACGGGCCTAGTGAACCTGCCGGACCAACCGCCACCGCACAAGTCGACGGAACAGGCGATGCACCGAGTGATGAATCGAAGGCAAATGCAGAAGCTTCCGCACGCTCGAACTTGATCTCTCAGACACATGCCATCATTCTCCCGAGCTACACGTCGTGGTTTGATATGAACATTATCAATGACTTGGAAAAAAAGGCCCTTCCGGAATTCTTCAACAACCGCAATCGCTCCAAAACGGCATCTGTTTATAAGGACTATCGCGATTTCATGATAAACACTTATCGTTTGAACCCGATCGAGTACCTTACTGTAACTGCCTGCCGGAGGAATCTTGCAGGTGACGTGTGCGCAATCATGCGGGTGCATACTTTTTTGGAAAATTGGGGGTTAATCAATTATCAGGTATATATGACCATAACCGATGGCATGTATGGCAACTTATGTTTTCTTCCAGGTTGAACCTAGTTCTCGTCCCTCCAACATTGGCCCACCGTTCACTGGGCACTTCAAAATCATTGCCGACACACCTCGCGGCCTACAACCTTTCCAACCTGCACCCAATGCCTTTGTCACACCTGGAAAACCTCATCCATCTACGGAGAAAGCTGCCGCAGCGGCGCCTGTTCCAAAAGCAGATCTAAATCTTGAGATTCGTCGCAATGTTTTCGATGACAAAGGCAAGGAAATTGCTACCGATGATAAGGACAAACAAGATAAGCAACCCAACGGTGATAAAGCTGTTACCAACGGCACAAGTGCCGACCCTGCTGCGAAAGTCATGGAGGCTGCAGCACGAGCCAAGCAAAGTGTGAATTGTCATTCGTGCGGTGTTGACTGTACCAGGATAAGATTCCACTACTCAAAATCGGCGCCAGTTTCCACTAGCGGTAACCCATCAGATTTAAAGTATGATCTGTGCCCGACTTGCTTCTTGCAAGGGCGACTCCCTGCGTCGCATCAGGCATCCGATTTTGTAAAGGTGGAAGACCCCGCATATACTACGATTCCAGACCGCGATAGACCTTGGTCTAGTACCGAAACCCTTCTCCTTCTCGAAGCCTTGGAGAATTTTGATGACGACTGGCGCAAGGTCGAGCGCCACGTTCGTACTCGTACGGCAGAAGAATGTGTCATGAAATTCTTACAGTTGGAGATTGAGCCTCAATTCGTGGATGATGCTGAGAGTGATCCGTTGCAGCAGGCCTTGATGGGCGGGAGGGACCCGATTAGCCAGTTGGAAAATCCAATTCTTTCGGTGATTGCACAGCTGGCTCAGTTGGCAGAACCGTCAGTTACAGCTGCGGCAGCGGGGCGTTCTGTTGAAGAGATCCGGCGCTCGATGCGAAAACAGTTAGAAGATGGTTCCTCAGCACAGCCCTCCGCACAAGGCAAAACTAAGGAGAAGGAACAAAGCGAAGAGGCCCCTGCCGAAGATTCAATGGATATTGATACTGTTAACGAAGATGAGTCAACGGCAGTGGTACCCAGCTCATCTAAAGAAAAACGGCCGACACCTTCAATTCCTTCCATCGCCATCGCCACCTCTGCAGCGCGTGCCGGTGCTCTAGCTTCCCACGAAGAACGAGAAATGACCCGGCTTGTCGGCGCAGCTGTAAATATCACGCTGCAGAAGTTTGAACTAAAGCTGGCACAGTTCTCTGAATTGGAGCAAATTCTCGATGCGGAGCGAAAGGAGTTGGAGCTTGCTCGGCAGCAATTATTCCTTGACCGAATGGCTCTCAAAAACAGGATCAAGGAGGTTCAGGATGCTTTCCAGGCCATAAGTCTTGAAGGGCCAGAAGCCGCAGCTGTGAAGGCGGCCGAAGTCAACACTGTAGCATATGGTGGGGAACAATACCAATTCCAGGCACCGGGTGCGCAGTACGGGGCTGTTCAGCCTCTCAGCGCGGCGGGGGGTGATTACAAGACGTTTGAGCTGTGAATTGGCAACACAGTTTTGGAAGCATTATCTATAGGTTACAATGGCGATGTTTGAGACGTCTTTGCGACAAGCTCCCTAACGGTTTACAACATTCCAATTTATTCCTTTCCTTTCCTTTTCTCAGTGATATTGAGGCGAGTATCCGGTATGGATTTATGGGGTTATGGGTTGCTTTAAACTGGTGGCGCTATTTTGCAATTAAGGCCCTTGAAACCTTTTTCCTTCCGGTTTTCGGTTCGCTCAGGAATTGCTTGGGCTGCTAGTGATGAACTGTCGTATGTATTATCAGAACCAGACTTCGTTTTCATGGGCTGCTTGTGGTGCTGGATCATTTTGTTTGTTGAAGGTTTGAAGGTTGGCCTTATCTGTTTAAAAATTTAATTCAATGAATTCTATGCCCGCGACCGACGAGAATGGGACGGAAGCTATTATATACTTGCATGGTTGATCATGAAATGTTCCAGTAGTCCATTACGCTGCTTACTAGCGTTTTGACCCATAAGAAGCCGTAAACAAGCCGGGGCGTACCGGATGCTGAAAACTGCTATATGTCTGTTGATATATCCAGGCTAACCTTCTGCCGCTTTCTGTTTCTAGTCCCTCCCATTTCGTCATCTATGGCAGTAGTGTTCGGACCAAAAGTCTCCCACTCTGCCTGGTATAAAATGCGATCCCTCCAATTGGCAAGTTCTTGGGGCATTTTCCGTTTTGCGAACGGCCGCTGCTGCGTTTCCTCTTCTTCTTTGAGTTGGGGCTCGATATTTGTGCCCGGTGTTCGAGGTATAGGCTTGTTGATTTGTCGCCATAGTCTATGTTCTTCTGCACGGCTGGCGTCTTGGTCCACTGTGTTGGCATATCGTTCTTCAGGGTCCGAGAGGTCATCATCTAGTTTGTGGTTGGAGGCCATGCTTTCATCAGGGTACGAATCGGAGTCGGAATACTCGGTGGATTCACCAATGCATTCGGAGGCAGGGGTTTGCCGGGTCCCCATATCGATGCAACTTGCGCCCATTCCAGGTTCGGTACCTAGCAATTCTTCCACCTCATTGTAGCTAATTAAACCCGTTTTGTACTTTTCTCCTTTTATCGTATGCCGAATATCAAGGGCGCAGCGCCGGGCAGCGCCAACCCAGAAATCTTTGGAGTCGCGTTCCATTTTGAGGATGTTCAAGGCGGTATAGATGTCCTCTTTCTTCACCAACATCTTAGGATCCACATGGGAGCGCTCAACCGCGCGGATCCTGGATAGGGCAAAGAAAATAGACGACTGTATCAGTCGACGAGTGATGCTGATTGTCAACGCATAAAAGTCGGAGAAAGCATCGCAAGTCAATGCGGGAGTCTCATCCTTTAAACAGAGCTGATTCCAGTTATCTTCGTATCTTTTTTCCCCAGCGTTCATGAAGAAACGCTCAGATAGGCGAATCCAATTAGATATTTTTAGCAACTTTGCCGTGGCCGATATGCTATGCATTCTGACATCATGATCTTTGTCGGTCTCTGTCTGAGACCCAGATTCGACTCCTGGTTGAGATTCTGCTTCTGCTTCTGCTTCCGTTTCTCGAATCTCTGGGACTACTGCCTGCTCTGGTTCCTGCTCTGACTCTAAATCTGACTCTTCCTCTTGCTCCAAATCTTGTTCGATATATGCAGCGACTTCACGATCGACAAGCCAAAACTCCCCATATTTCCGCCTACCCGCAACATTGTGAGCCTGTTCATCTCGTAATGATAATGCTTTGGCAATGTTTTCCAGCGCCAAACAACATTCGTTACTGATTTCGTACGCAGCAGGAATCTCTGACAGAGCTACGTTTCTTGGAACAGCCTCTGTAGCATTGTGTAGCTCAAAAGTGTGATGAAGTAGGTTAAGGTAATGTCTCACTTCCATTTGGCTTTTAGTGCCGATAAAAGCCGCAATTTCCGGAATTGCATCTCTGCCCTTCCTGCTAAGGGCTATGAAAAAAGCTTTCTTCTCTTGGCCCGTCCAGCGGACAATGCCGTACTGGGACCCCGTAAGCTTTGCTGTGCCCACAGAGTCGGGCTCATCAAGCAAACAAGCAACTGTTTCCTTGTAAAGATCGGAGTATTTGTCAACTGGGAGTGCAGCTGCCGCTCTTAAGGCAAGACGACGCGGCTTGACTTCTCGTTTCTTGCGACGTTGGTTTCCTGGGCTCAGAGAAGTACTGGGATAGAAAGACTTCGCCTTGAGCCGATGATGTTGTCGCGTGGGAGACTTGACTCCTGAGCTCCCAGCATAGCTTGCACACGAGCTGTTACCGTCTTCCTCCTCCTCCTCTTCTTCTTCTTCGGGTTGATCAGGTTGATAGCTTCGCGAGGAGTCGCTCATAGCTAAAGATTGGCCGTGATATCGAAGTCCAAAATTGCATCAACATGCTTGGACCGCACCGACAGGAGAACAGCAAGTAGATACATCGCCCTCCAGCAACCACCTAACTGTTGTATCCTTGTTCATCTCATGAATCACGAGAATAGGGAGGCTCAATTCCGAGAAGAATTTGTCTGAGCTTGGTGTTTGCAGTGCTTGCATCCTTTGGATGTATTGTGTTGTTTGTGCTGTTTGCAGCATCTGCGCCAAGCTGTCACGTGTACAAACTTGGGGGAAAACTTTTTATCCGCGATTAGTGTGGCTTGGCAGAGTGAGCTTCCAATTGGGCGCTGGCTCAGGAATTGGACAATCCAGGCCGCAGACATTACAAGATTAGGAGAGATCCAGAAACTGGCGGACATGGGGAAATGCACTGGCTTTTGAGATGCGCTGCGCCATTTAGGCCCGCTGCAAAGTTTTCCCGAATAGGATTCGCATTTTGCCGGGCTTATGCTCGCGCAACCACCCATGATGGGCTTCCATTAATTCCAAACAGTGAAATTCGACTGCGCGATTACCAGGAGGAATGCATTCAATCTGTGCTTTCGTACCTGAGCAAGGGCCACAAAAGGCTAGGAGTGTCGTTGGCAACTGGCAGTGGAAAGACGGTGAGAAATGTCCCTCATGTCAAGTGTGACTACCGTGATACTAATCCTCGGTCCTTTGATTCCAGGTCATATTCACGCAGTTGATTGACCGAGTAAAACCTCGCAAAGACGATGCCAGGCAGACTCTTATCTTAGTCCATCGGAAAGAGCTTGTGGAGCAAGCTGCAAAGCACTGTATGCTGGCCTATCCGGAAAAAGCGATTGACATTGAGATGGCAAATCGACATGCGACTGGAACAGCGGACATCACGGTTGCATCTGTCCGCAGCCTTCTCTCCAAAGGGCGTATAGAGAAATTCGACCCTAGCCGATTCAAACTAGTCCTAGTAGACGAGGCTCACCACATTGTCGCCCCAACCTATCTCGAGGTTTTGGAATACTTTGGCTTGGATAAACCAGACGACGAGTCCCCAGCACTCGTTGGGGTTTCGGCGACGTTTTCAAGATTCGATGGCCTGCAGCTAGGTACAGCAATTGACCATATTGTGTACCACAAAGACTATGTCGATATGATTGGGGAAAAGTGGCTAGCCGATGCGATTTTTACCACAGTCCAATCACACGTCGACCTATCTGGCGTTGGAGATGCGCAAAATGGTGATTTCCATACCAAACAGCTTTCTGCAGCGGTTAATACAGACAAGACGAACGAAATAACTGTTAAAGCGTGGCTTTCTCGTGCTCAAGAACGGAAATCTACACTTGTGTTTTGTGTTGACATCGAGCATGTAAAGTCTTTGACTGAAAAGTTTCGTACCTACGGAGTTGATGCTCGATATATAACAAGTCAGACTCCAAAAGATATTCGCACACAGGAACTTGATGCGTTCAGGAACGAGGAATACCCAATGTTGCTGAATTGTGGCCTCTTTACTGAAGGCACCGACATACCGAATATCGATTGTGTGTTACTTGCAAGACCGACAAGATCCAAGAACTTGCTTGTGCAGATGATAGGTAGAGGGCTACGCTTGCACCCAGGAAAGCAGGATTGTCACATCATTGACATGGTTGCCGCTTTGCAAACGGGGATTGTGACAGTTCCAACTCTTTTCGGTTTGCACCCTGATGAGGGCCTTGACAAAACATCAGTTCATGACATGAAAGAACTCAATGAGAGGCCCGGGTTGACTCGTTTAGGAAGATCGATCCCCGATCCAAAGGGCGATATTATTGTTGACTTTACAGATTATGAATCAGTCCATGACCTTATCCAGGATACGTCTGGCGAAAGGCATATCCGCTCACTCAGTAAGAACGCTTGGGTGAAAATTAATGAAGATCGATATGTCCTCGCTGCACCTCAGGGGAGGTTGATTGTCGCGAGGGACAGCTCGGGGCTCTTCTCGGTGTCTCAGATAATGGCGCTGCCCCCTGGAATCAAGTCGAAAAGCCCGTTCAGCCGCCCAAAAGAGGTGGCATCATCGTTACAACTGGTGGCAGCGGTGCATGCTGCCGATACTCTTGCTAGTAGGATTTTTGGGCCGACATTTGTGGCTCTATGGCAGCCCTGGCGGAAGAAGCCTGCCAGTTTAGGGCAAATAGGGTTCCTGAAAAAGGTGCTCGGTTTTGAGAGTGAGCTGCTTCCCGAGCATATCACCAAGGGCCAGGCTGCGGATATGATTACCAAACTTAAGCATGGCGCTCGAGGGCAATTCAAAGACATTCTTGTGATGAAGCGCCGCATTGATCGAGGCAAAATAAAAGAAGCAAGGCTTGAAGCGTTGAAGCGTCGAGAAGAGGTCGAGGTTGGGCCGCTGAATTAACTCTGTATATTAGCATTATAGCGAGATATGCACTCGGCGGTACTCCGTAGATATCAAATAATTGTCAGTTGTTAGTCCATACCCTCTGCGTGGTCCTTTATCTGAGGATGAGGATCGCCGTTTCTGGCCCCTTGCGTTGGTGGTCTGTGCACCATTCCGTCTTTTTTCGTTGAGTTTGGGTGTCGTAATATCTCGCGGGAGACAGCTGAATCCTTCACTGCTCACAACTGCTCTGCTCCCCGACGAGCTCGTCCCTGCTTGCTGCCCTGTTCCACCAGAAGATTGTGATCCCCTCTGGCCGCCATCATTCAAGTCTAATCGCCAATTCTGTGATCAGGGCCTAGGCAGGGTGAGCAGATGCACAAATGCAAGGACCCCCCAACGGAGCTTCAGATGATCCCAACGACAAGAACGATACATCAGTGATCATCCGCCCTGACCTTGACAATGGAAACAGACATAGAGCCGCCGAATCTCGTGATTCTTCGCCGTCTCAGATAGCCCCGGAGAGCGCTACGATATCCAACGACGAGGTTACTAGTTGCTTGCGCCAGTCGGCGGAAAAGGAGACCGGGCCGTGGAAGCACCTCGCTCTTCCTCAAACGCAATCGGTCATTGCGTCTGATTTGTGCGCTCCAATGCCACTCGAATCTCGGAAACAACAGTTGGCGATGGACGGTTGCGTGGAATCACATAGGCTACGCCGAGCGCGAACTCGAAACCCTTGGATTTGCTCGGGGCTAGTGTTTTCTGTCACCGTCTCCGCACTCCTCGTTCTTCTGACTATCATATATTCCTACCGGAGGCTTCAAGTTGATCCGCAGGGATGCAGGACACCAAGTATGCGGCCGACTTATATAAAGCTCGTAGGGTTTGATTCTGAACACACACGCTTCGCAAGCAAGTATGGTCTTTACTTGTACCGTGAACAGGGAGTGGATGAATACACTAAGGAGGATATTGGGGTAAGCAATATATCTAATCTACGTTTCATGTTGGGAGCGTTGTTCTGATCTCTATTCCGCAGCTCAAGGGTGTACCGGTGCTATTCTTACCTGGGAACGCAGGCAGCTATAAACAGGGTCGTTCGCTCGCGTCTCAAGCCTCTTTATATTTTCATGATGTCCTACAACACCATCAAGACCGGCTCAACACGGGTGTTCGGAACCTGGACTTTTTTATGGCGGACTTTAACGAAGATATGGCTGCTTTCCACGGGCAGACCCTCCTTGACCAAGCAGAGTACGTGAACGATGCACTGGCATATATTCTCTCCTTATACCATGATCTGCAACGGCCGGGCAGAGACCCAGACCTTCCCGACCCAACGTCAGTCATACTTGTAGGCCACTCGATGGGTGGCATCGTCGCGCGTACCGTCCTTACCATGTCGAATTATCAGACCAACTCAGTTAACACGATCATTACCATGTCGACACCTCACGCGAGGCCTCCAGTGTCCTTCGATTCCGATTTGGTACATACATATAAACAAGTTAACAATTATTGGCGTGAAGCTTACTCGCAGAAGTGGGCGAATAATAACCCACTGTGGCATGTAACTTTGATTTCAATTGCCGGCGGAGGCGGCGATGCCATCGTCCCTTCTGACTACACAAGCCTCTCTTCCCTTGTCCCCGAAACGCATGGATTTACGGTCTTTACTACGACTATACCGAACGTTTGGACAGGGATGGACCATCTCTCCATTGCGTGGTGTGATTCATTTAGAAAAGTCATCGTGAGGTCCTTGTTTGACCTTATCGATGTGAGACGTCCCTCTCAAACCAAGCCGAGAGCCGATCGGATGACGGTATTCAAGAAATGGTATTTGACCGGGATGGAGGTTTCGGCTGAGAGGAAACTTCCTGGGAAAGGTAACTTGACCCTATTCACGAGCTCTTCTTAGCGCTGACTCTCTTTTAGAGCACACCACTCTTCTAACTCTCGGCGATGATACTAAATCCGTCCAGAGGCAAGGAGAACGGCTTACCCTCCGTGGATTCGGATTCCGTAAAGCGCCCGAGTCCCATCTCATGCCTATCCCTCCCCTCGGGGGTGTTCCGGGCAAGAAATTCACTCTTTTAACGGACCAGAAATTTGACTCGGTAGAGGGCAATCAAAAACTGGATGTACTATTTTGCAGTGATTTTCCCTTGCGAGCTGGGCAGTCCGCCACTCTTCTTTCCTTGAACCTTGATCTTTCTGAAGGAAGCACAGGCTCTATGCGGCTTGTTTGTAAAAGCGCGGCAGAAGACATTATCTCGCTTCCCGCTTCGACGCCTTATTCGAAGTTTGCCTTCGACGATATTCCTTCGTTGTCATATTTGCAGTATGATCTGGGGGACCTTGCCGATTATCAGTTTGTGGCGGTAGTCGACAAGGCAGAGACTCAAAGCACTGGTTGGCTGCATGCGGAATTTTCAGACAGTTCTGATTCCGTCATTCCTACGAGAGTCGGATTGGGAAGGTTACTAAGCGCAGGTTTGAATATCATGCTTCCCGCAGATAGGCCGATGGTTACCGAGGTGAAGATTCCTGCCCTGCATTCAAGCTTGCTTGCGTACAAACTTCATGTCGAAAGCAAGAGCTGCAATGGAGTTGAACTATTTAAGCCAATGATACGGCAATACATTTCGAACCCGCATGAGTCGAAGTTCTTCGTTAATGTGGAGAATGCTGATATCAACCTTCATGGGATTGCCCCATTTATGCCACCGCATCTTCGAGACAATGCTGCTACCGCTGGAATCTCGTTTCAACTCTGGTCTGATAGATCTTGCAATACGCCACTCCAACTGTCGCTGAAAGTGGATGTTCTGGGAAGCATGGGAAAACTCACTATGCGTTATCGCACTGTTTTTGCCGCCTTTCCCCTACTAATTGTGGCGCTCGTGTTGCGGCAGCAATTTAAAATCTATGATCAAACAGGTAAGCTGGTACGTTGTGCTCCTCTGTATATACAAGCTGACTAGTTTAGGCGTCTTTATCAGCTTCTTGCAGGCACTTGACCTGTGCATTCGATCATCTATACCATTACTTTTTCTCGGTCTGACATTCTTAGCTTCTTCGTTGGCAACGTCGAAAGCCGCTGTTCCCAAGCCCACCTCTTTGAGTTCTGGTTCGAATTCAACAGAGTCTGTTATAGATTTCTCAAAAAACGATCTTCTTTTAGGTTCCCAGGATACGTTCTTTTGGTTTCTAGTGCCTCTGTTCGGCGTTATTAGCATTGGGACATGTGTGATTGTCAATTATGTTGCTATGGTCCTTATTCATGCGCTTGGGGCGATCCGTGCTATTTTGCTTTCTCGGAAAAGTTACATCAAACATGACGAACGAGGGTAAGTTCATGTCAATTGGCTCTGATGAAACTCGTTGCTCCCTTCGCTAATTCCTAATCCAGCAACATATCAGTATTCTGGTCTTTGTCTACGAAGCATCGAGTGATCAACACCGCGATTCTCCTTTTGTTTGTTGTCACTATCATACCGTATCAGTTTGCATACGTCGTTGCGTGCATTGTCCAGCTGGTGACATGCGTACAAGCATCCTGGCATGCTCGGGAAACGGTACGCACTTGTCGTTGAGTCCCCGCTCTCAAACCATGGTACTGATTATTCCAATAGCGATCGATATCTCATTCTAGTTTTTACAACTATGCTCACTCCGTTTTTATTTTGATGCTCTGGATTCTCCCCATCAATGTGCTTGTCCTCATTGTCTGGGTTCACAATCTGGCCGTGCACTGGCTTACCCCCTTTTCCTCCAATCATAACGTGTTTTCTATATTGCCGTTTATGCTGCTCGTCGAAACCCTGACGTGTGGAACCATGATACCAAGAATTACCACTCAGTGTGTATAGCCTCTTCCCCGTCACGGTCTTCCTGCTAACTGATCCTACTATTAGCTTGCGCCATGTCACTTATATCCTCTTATTCGCTCTCGCAGGCTATTCTGCGATATACGGCGTAACATATGCGTATCTCCTCCACCATATTACCAATCTGGTGATAGCATGGCTGGTTGGAATCCATTTCTTTGCAGGCGGATTCTCAATCAGAAAATTGAGTCGAATAATGGTCGACCCGGATCCGTCGCCCAATGGAGCTCGCGAAGGCCACACGAAAAAGCTGCCATGAACCCTACTTTTACCACAGTTTTGCCTTTAAGATACGGCGCCATTGTCACAGACATTCATAATAATATGGGCACTTTTTGTGTGACCTACATGCATGTGTGGTTGTCTATTTTTTTCTTTATGTATAAAATTTTGCCTTCGGCCCCTGCTCATTCGCATGAAATACACCCTTGATTGTGGTGGTTTAGTAGGTGCCTCTTCAGCATGCGCACCTATTAGTCCACGGGCTTTTGTATTATACAACTACCTATCTGTTTTTCCCCATTTTCCCCTGCATGAGACTGCTGCCTGGGTATTGTTCTTCTGAAACTTTCTTCAGTGCTTCGAGCAAGTCTTCTTTTAGCGGGTGCACGGAGTTTTGAGTAGGGCAATCTGGTTTGCCACTTACTGGAAACAAACAGCCTGGTGAGGGGTCAAAGGATGCGAGTCGTCGCCGTCTCCCTTTTCACTCGCTTCCGTGTCTTGACATCCATTGCCCATGTTTTTTCCCTGTTTCGTTCACGGATAATTGGTCCCTCTTGGACCCTCCCGGCATGTGAGTTATACCTACTAGCGAACGACTTTCTCGTCTGCGTTTGATCTTGCCGGAAGCGCATCTTTCTTCGCGATATCGATAATACAATAATGATATTCTAATGATATTAGCTCACTTTTCTCTCGGGCCCTGGGGAAGGCAAGGAATTAAGCATGCCACTGTTTATTGTCTTCATTGCAGGTGAGACCAGCTGGATTATAAAATTGACAATTGAGGTATTTTGCATTATTAGTATTGGTTGCGACAGCATTATCCTACTTCCTTCATATAACTCCGAAAACCCATTGGATCCTGATATTGGATATAAGAAAAGAAAAAGGAAAGTATTACAAAGAACTTGCGAGGATGGCAACGATGCTTTTAGCCCGAAAATATGTGGTATTAGCTCGTTAGTGTCACCATCTTGTTTACCCATTTGTCTCCGCCCGTTTTCAAAATTTCTTCAAAAACCCATTCTCCCACATCGGCTCTCCGGACCGTATACCCCACTGCGGGCTTATCCTCTGTGCCCGCCCGCAGCTTCTGCCAACCACACCCGCTGGAGACAGTATGGTCACCCGTCAGCAGCGTCGGGCGCACGGAGACGAACCCGCGGAAGGGCCGATCAGCGGGATCCGTCGTGTCCATGCTGGAGACTATGGCCATTTCCATTTTCCGTTTATCCTTGTGTGGAACGGCGAGAACGTAGTGGTAAAAGAAGCGGTAGAAAAAGGGAACATCGTCGACGACCGATGAGATGCCGGTCGTGGAGATGAATGCGAGAAGCGGTTTCTGCGTCGGGGAAGAGGATGACTGGAGCTCTCGGACAGCGTTGAGAAGCGTTTTTGTGCTTTGTTCGCAGATGTGTGGATTGTCCAGTGTCACTGGGGTGAAGAGGGAGAGTTGCATCTTGGGCGTCCCGCCAAGACCGGACATTATCGTTGACACCATCTTGCCGTGGTTTTGTTCTGGGGCGAGCGCCCGTTTGACGGCGGAGATGTCTGTCGCATCGCCTTGGATGATGGTTAAGTGCCTGTCGATCGTGGATTGGTCGAGGCCTTGGGAGAGTAGGAGGTTGTTGAGTTTCGATGGAGTGCGGGCGAGGGCAGTGGCCTTGTAGCCGGCCTTGAGAGTATGCACAAGACACGCATTCGCGCAGCCACCTGTGGCGCCGAAAAAGGCGATGGAAATATCAGATGAATCAGACATTTCGTCCAAGAAATGAATGGCAGCTAATTAAGTGAAATCTTCGGCTTGGAGAAGTGATTATCGTTGATAATATTTATAAACAGCCGCAAAGCAGGTGTGACCAAAAGTCTCCTTTCGCTCACGGATGATTTTGGGGAGTGGATTGGTTTTCAACGGTGTGCTTCTGTTCCCATGTCTCTGGCTCACTTGTCCTCTTTGTCTCACTTGGACCAATTATTTATATTAATCCCGGACCCTAGGCTCCCCTAATTGACCCTGTTGACACCAGCTGAGGTATGCGGATGCCTGCTGCTCCGTGCCCAACACAACGAGTGAGGTGAGGTGCCATCATGCTACCTGTTCCCTCCTTTGTTGGCTCTATGACAACCTCATGAAAGGGGCTGATACTTGTCTAAGCGATAATTCGGACGTGTCAACCATGGATGTTTTCAGTAAAGTGGAGAGCCCGTGATCATAGGGCTGGCCTTGATAGCCCAACTGAGCCTCAAGATGCATCTCGAGATGGCGTTGGAAGCACAGCCACTTGGCCCCGACATGGCATCTGTTTGATTCCCATGAACGCCGGTCATGAGTAACATACCCTGGCCCAGCGGCCTGCGCTTTAGGCACCAGCAATACGATGCTCAAAGGGAAGAATTCGGGGATGCTACATTGCAGAGCTTGCAACATATTCGGGTACGCCTTTTTGCATTGCCATCTTGCTAAACCGTTTCTTGTGCATTGATAAAGACTGCTAGATGCTAATAAGCCCCGTGCCACAAAATAATCCCTGTTCTGAACGTCCCCGAAACGGATTTTAGGACTGCGAGCAAAGACAAGCACCTGTTCAGACTTTCATCAATCCCCCGGACCACTTCCCATACGATTCCTCGACCTCTGTCAGTTCAGATCCTTGAACCCACAAACATTTCCCATTGGCTACCTCGCTAGGAACAGTCGTTAGATATGACACCGCCCAAGCGACATCCTCGGCCGAACTACTTTGCATCGTCTTCGCGTCCTGCGCCAGCTGTTCTACCATCGGAGTGCTTGTGAGCCAAGGAGCCACCATTGACAAAGCGATTCCGGATTCGCGGACATCTTGGCGTGAACTGGTCGCCCTGACAAGGCCCAAAGCCGCGTGTTTTGATGCGACATATGCGTCTTGATCTGGAAAACCGATGTAACTCGCCGCCGAACCGACCACAATTATCCGGCCGGGTTTCTTCTTATTCCTCATATGGTGTACCGCAAGCTTGATTCCGTACATAACGCCCTTAAAATTGACATCGAAAACTATGTCATCTGGCTGCTTGAGCTGCTTGTCCTGCTGGGAGTAGTCATCCGCCAGGTAGTTATACAGGACCGTGTTGCAGACCTTTTTTCGTTCTTCGTCGGAGAGAGTGTACATTTTCAAGAGTTCCGGGTCGATTCCAGCATTTAAGCAAAATACGTCTGGGACTCCATGGCTCTGTTCGATATCATGAAACAGCTTGACCTGTTCCGTCCAAGACGCAACATTGCACCCATAATTGACGCTGCCGTGGCCAACATCTCGCGTTGCAGTCGCCAGTTTCTCTTTCTTCAAGTCGACCAGGATAACCTTTGCACCGTGTTCAGCCCATTGCTTCGCCAAAGCCAGGCCAATTCCAGAGGCAGCTCCAGTTACTACCACTAGCTTGCCGCTGATGGACGACGTGAGGGCATCAGAAGTAGGTCGTGTGATTGTTGTCATGGCAACCAGTCAAAACGACTTTCCTCAAATTCCTGCGAATGTGCGAGTGATTGTAGATTCTGGGCGGTTAGCCGTTTCGAGATGAAGAATTCAAATCATTCCTCGTCAACGTGAGTGAAGACCTGGTTTGAAGGCAACTTCTCTTCTTGATATCGTCTCGGCAAGGCGGGGAGATGCTTTTGCCCCACATTTTCGCGCCATCTTTAGCGTATGTACATGAACGACATGAGCACGTCTTAAGTTGGCATGTAAGAAGGCTTTTCTGATGAATATCCTCAACCCACCTAATTGTTGTGGGTTATTGGACAACGCGGACCTCGATGATGAAACTCTTAAGTCCCATGATCTAGGAGCTCTGTTCCTGGATTATGTCCGATTCTATCATCCTTCTTCTGCAAGGGAGTGAATAAAACTGTCCTCGGACCAGGTCTAACTGCATACTGTCTGTTCAACAATTCTGTTGAAATGGAAAATGTAAGCGGCAGGGCCTAAGGCTCCGTAATTCGATTTTATTCACAGGCCCATGTCGAATGGGGGTTTGAGCTGGAAAAGAAGACTAAAAGAGAGCTCTGAGGGATCTTAACAGCGTCCAGTATTTGGTTGCAGTGCTTGGTTGAGTAGGCGGGTTTATTGCTTGGGTGAATTAATTACTATGCAACGATGAACGGAACATTTTCTCCTCATTATCGCCAAAATTTCGGGTATTATACAAAAACGTAGGCTTTTTTTTTTTTGATATTCCAGAGATTCCAATTATTTCACTTGCTGGCCCGCTGTTGGTAAACGGGTTGCTTTTATTCTTTCCTTTCTGCGGACGATTGCCCTTTCGATAACGTACTTAGGGAGGTTTGGAATACTATCGCAACTAGCTTCACTGCGTCCCGTTTCCGGTGGTGGGCTGCCTTCTTTGCCTTCGAAATTGACTTCATTGCCAAAATCGGTGTTGGTAGCAAGGGCGTCCTTCGATGCACCCAATTCCGCATCCGCCCTATTATCAAAAATCCTTTTAAATTCAACCCTCATTGGGGCCCGACCAAGGCCAGGCCAAATATCCGAAGGGAGAAAGTCACCCTGCTCAACCCGGAAGGCCTCTCTAAGGCGAACGTCATCTTCATATAGCTTATCTAACTTTGCTCTTGCTTCATGAAGGACCTTTTCGACTGCCAACCGAACCGATTTCCGCCGTGCAACCTCAAGAATGAGATCATCGTATGCGTCTAAGAAACCAACATACATCGTTCGTAAGTCAGATAGATCAGCCATACCGCCTTGCATTCGTTCATGTTGTTCTTTCCATACTTGCGCAAAGACTTGGGATTGTGCGATGTAGTTCGACAACTTGTTCTTGAAGAAGCGATCTATATGGCGAACATTCTCTACCATTGCAGTGCAGGATTGGGCAAGAAGATCCCGTTCGGCAAGAATTCGGACGAGAGTAGTTTCCATTTCTGCAATACGGTCTTGAATCTCGAGGACAACGTCTTCTGCCTCTGTGGCATCTTTTACAATGACGCTTAGCATCTCTTGATATTCTGATTCGGTTAGGGGTTCCGGCGGGACATTAGGGTTGTCCGTGTTTTCCCCAGCGTTACCGAGCCGAACACCAACCGCCAATCCGCTTGGAAGCTCGCCTGTAATCCGCAGAGCGGCCGCTCCGCCACCTTCCGTATGTTTGACTGCCGTGGCGCAGAGATCAAAATGGTGGACCAGTGACTCCAACAAGTCTGCCATCTCCTGAGCATGTGACTCGAGAGAGTGCAGTAATTCTGGAATAATGGTCGGAGAGGGCTTTCCGGTATGCGGCGGCGTTGGCGAAGTGGATATTTTGGACGATGGTGAATTTGTGGAAACATGGTATTTGCTCATTTTTCGCTGAATCGAATCCAACTCTTCGTCAAAAGCAGTATTCGACGCATCTAAATCTGCTTGAGCAGAGTTTGTATTATCGATAGCATCTTTTAAAACTGTTTGCAGATCTTGCATAGCGTTTTCGTCAACAAAGTCGTGCAGGGTTTTGGGCTCTTCTCCTGCGGGAAGAAAAGCCGCCTCAACAGTTGTTTCGCGTAACAAATTGAGAGCCTGCTGGAGCTTTTCATCTACATCATCAAGGTGCTTCAAGGTAGAAGAAAACTCCTCTCTTCCGTAGTGAGCAACCTGTTCTAGCTCATCTTTGATTTGATACAATGAGCGCAGCTGAATTTCCAGCTCTCGATAAAGGAAACCTGTTCGTGCAGAGAGGATCACACTCTCTTCTAAGGCAGTCCGGGCAGCCGTAACGATTTCATTTGCTCGCCACACATGATTGATTGATGAGAGTGATCTTTTAGCGGCCACGAGGTGCGCAACGAGGGTCTCTAGATTGGGTTGCTGGTCCTCGTCACTAGTGGATGCCACTCTAAAATGACTGCCCATATCTGGAGAAGCCATCGGAGTAGAAAACATTAATTTGATACGAGATTGCCGGGGTATTGCTTATGCACTGGGGAATGCACCATTGGGCAAGCAAAACGCAATCAAGCAGCTATTGACGATCAGTTAGCAGGGCCTTTCTTTATCCCGATGTAGAACCGGTAGGCTGTCAAGATAGAGAAACTCAGCAAAGTTGAACCCCCGCGGTGATTCCATTTCACAGGAGAACATTAAGCTAACCGGGATTCCTCAGAAAAACACAGCTCAAATGATCTGCAAAGAGCATTTGCATTGCGGTTTCCAGCGGCTCAAAGGTAGCACTCAGGATTGTGTCAATTTTTACCTTCTTTGCATCAAAGACAGCGGTGCTTGTCGGTCCAGCAGTCGGCCGGCAGCCTTCACGACGACAGGCTGCACAGCAGGTGGGATGGAGCAGCGAACCCCTTGGGATGTCGTCGACGGCGGCAGCCGGTGATTGGCCGGACCCTGCTATGATGTGATGGGCGCGCCGAATGTCGAAATTTACACCGAGGTCACGTGGGCTGGGTGGATAAGGTTGGGAACAAACTCAACCGCAGAGTGGATACCCGTCTTACCTTTTACGTACTAGCCCCTAGCGCCGCAGCGTAGTCCGCCAATAATATGCGGCTTTTGACACAACCTCTAATCTACTTTGGGAATGGTCTGGCGGTAGCGTGGAGCCCGATCGACACGTAAAGGCTGTTTTCACTTTTTGCCGAGGGGGCAAACAGTGCAGAGAGGAGATGAAACAGCAAGTGAATATCACGACAAAATGGCATCATCTTCGCTCTGAGGAAAAGGAGGACTTGCGAGCATGTATTGAAATCACATATTAATACTGATCATCCACGCATTCCAATCGACTCTACAACAACGCTCTTGCTCTTTTCTCAAATGATCCCCGATCCTGGCTTGACCCTGGTCGCCGATACACCGTGACCTACCCCTGGGGTCCTCACGAGTCTCCATCCTTCGATAACTGCCAATTTCTGACGATCGCATTGACAATTCATCTCGCATCATGGCGACAAATACAATGCAGAGCTCCTCGTCCCAATCCCCTCCGCAGACCAGCACAGATCGAGACCTCCAGGAATCTCCCCGAAAGCGGAGGCGTCTATCTACCGGCTTCTTGGTCGACGATAAACCCGAAGCATCCGTGTTTGGGCCATTGCTTCCCAGCAATCCGGACTTGAAGCATCACGATAACCATAAACCCGACGAGGCGAATGGTGCAGTGGGTAGTCAGCTGGACTTAACAGGAAACAATATCGCGCCATTTCTCACAAAGCATATACGCGATCATCATGCCGTTATGAATCAGTTCGAACCATTGGAAGTTCCGAGCAGCTCAATGAATCCAAATTCCAAATATTGCTATCGACATCGACCGGATTTAAAATGCCGACGGCAAGCGGATGAAATTACAATGGATCAGATGCAGCGTGTAAGTGATCAGGCGCTGCTTGCGTTGGCCGCAGTTTTCCCATGCTAATGCATTTAAATTGTCAAGGAACTCCATACCTTGTCCCAGAGTGACCAGCAAAGTATCGCGCATTTCTGGGCTCTATTCTCCGCTGCGCCCTCAAAACACCGCAATCTGATGCTGCAAGGTATCCTTGCTCAGTGCTGCTTCCCCCAACTTTCGTTCTTGTCTGCTAGCGTCCGTGACCTTATTCGAATCGATTTCCTGACTGCGTTACCGCCCGAGATATCGCTCAAAATCCTGTGCTGTCTTGATACCGTCTCACTATGCAAGGCTGCCCAGGTTTCTCGTCGTTGGAGAGACTTGGCTGATGATGATGTTGTCTGGCACAGGATGTGCGAGCAGCATATCGATCGAAAGTGTAAGAAGTGCGGATGGGGACTTCCAGTCCTGGACCGCAAAAGGTTAAGGGACACGCGACGGCAAATGCAACTTCGGGCCGCTGGAAAAGACTCGGACAGGAAGAGCATGACTCCAGAAGTAGCGAACACTGATGAAGATTACTTCAAAACCCAATACCGTCCGTGGAAAGACGTGTACCGAGACCGTTTCAAAGTTGGTATTAATTGGAAGCATGGACGATGCACTACAAAAATATTTCGGGGCCACACAAACGGCGTTATGTGCCTTCAATTCGAGGACAACATTCTTGCCACCGGATCCTATGATACAACAATCAAGATTTGGGATACGGATACCGGTGAGGAGCTCCGGACACTGCGTGGCCACCAGTCTGGAATTCGATGTTTGCAATTCGACGACACCAAACTCATTAGCGGAAGTCTCGACCGTACAATCAAGGTATGGAACTGGCGGACAGGAGAGTGTATTTCCACTTATACCGGCCACCACGGTGGAGTGATTTGTCTTCATTTCGATGCAACAACCCTTGCTTCGGGCTCCATGGACAATACCGTCAAAATTTGGAACTTCCAAGACAAGTCCACTCGAGTCCTGCGCGGCCATGCGGATTGGATTAACTCGGTGAAAATTGACTCTGTCTCACGCACAGTCTTTACTGCCTCTGACGATCTGACAGTCCGGCTATGGGACTTGGATACCGGGAATTGCATTCATACGTATGCCGGCCATGTAGGTCAAGTTCAGCAGGTTGTTCTGCTACCACGAGAATTTGAGTTTGAGGAGCACGATAGCGAAGATACTCAGAGCCTTGTTTCCACCGGAACCAGCGCAGATCTGGAACATGAACATCACCATCATGACCACAACGACCCGGAAGAAACGTCACTGTCAGCGCCCTCTTCCCTACCGATGTCTCCCGCCTTTGACGCACTGTTCGCGAAGGACAGGCCGGCTCCTCCGCGCTACATGGTCACTGCAGCTCTTGACTCAACTCTCCGGCTTTGGGAAGTCCCGACCGGTCGTTGCCTGCGGACCTTCTTTGGCCATATAGAAGGCGTTTGGGCCCTTGGCGCAGATACTCTCCGTATTGTTTCTGGTGCTCAAGATCATATGACAAAGGTTTGGTGTCCCAGAACCGGCCGCTGCGAAAGAACTTTCACAGGGCATACTGGGCCGGTCACATGCATTGGCTTAAGTGATAGCAGGCTTGCTACAGGAAGTGAGGATTCAGAGGTGCGCATGTACAGCTTCAGGTGTTGAAACGACCACCATCTGCTGTGGCAACAATAATTTTAAATTCAGCATTTCGGGCGTATTGGTTACTATTTTTCGGGTGATACCTATGTAGCATTGAATATATCAATTATGACAGCGAAGACAGCGTAAATTGAGTCGCAATCACATGACTGAGATAGAAGGACTTCACTTGTTGCGGCTTTTCACCGTTCTTAGACCACAATCCCTAGCTGATTGCCTTCTCTTTTGTCAGTGATTTGAAGACTGGCTATACCTGGCTTCTGGATGTTCCCTGAGTCGCTACAATGCAGTTAGTTACTCGATCTTAACCGTGCATTCGAGGAGTATTAAATACTACCTTTTGACTCCTATCGAGGACCTTTGCTAGACCTCGATTTTGCTTCATATTGTCAAGACTCAACATATCAATATTTGGAACCATGTGGCGTCGATTACGCAGAATATTGATATTTATCCTTACCTTTGGAGTTCTTCTCATTTACCTTTATTGGAACTAATTTGGCCAAACCGCGACACCTGAGCTCTGGAGTCTCGACTCGATACCCACAGAAAAGCCCAGGAGATGACTAGAGAATTTGCATGGTTGGAACCTCAGCTAGGGAAATGGCTGCACCATCGGACCCTTTTACCAAAGAGACAGGTTGCGACTAGCCTTGCCAAATATTGCAAAATTCGATATCTCAACCCCAGGGCTCTCCAATCCAGGCCCTATATTGCGCACGCCACGGAATGAAAAGCTGTCCTGCTTTATATATTACAACAGTGGGGTGCTATCTGCATTTGGAGTGGCTCCCTGGTTTCAACTGCTTTGATTCACCTCAGAGCCTTCCGCCTTCCACAAGCTTTCAATTGAAGTGAAGCTCATGTATCACCTCATTACCCATACATTCAGGATGTCATTGGCACGTCGTGACAACAGTCAAGCTACTCTGATGGAGTCTATCACTGATGACTTTGAGATGCGTGATTCAGCAACTGGATTGCTATTTCTGAAGCGAGCTGCCACTGGAATATGTTCATAATTTAATCATCAACCACGGCTCTCTTGTTCTAACCAAGCTCAGTCCATTTTATAAACATTTGCAACAGCTTTTGAGTCTTGACAAGCACCTACATATCAAGTCCTTACACATTCGATAGAGCAATCACTCAACTCATCCTCCACAGCCATCTTTGTCGGCATTCGTTGCTCCAGCTGTGCAAGCAATATTGTCCGTGGGTCACGCACTAGTGGACATTCACTTCCAATGCCCAGCAGGTCCTCTTCCAGAGGCCGTCATTCCTCTCATGGCTCGCACGGAGCACCCCCCGGTTCGTTCCAAAGCCGAGGCCCACCGAGTCACTTGACCTTTCCGCCAGCAGCGGCGGGCCGCGGTCAATTCACCCATCCAGCATCCCACGTGGGCTCGCCTCGTGGCAGTATACATCTAGGGACAGGGACAGGGAGAGGAGTTAGTGGTCAAGGGCTCGACGCTCTGTTGAACGGCCCCGGCACGGCCCATGGCACAGGGCATGGCCGGGGTGTTAGCAGTTCTGGATTCCATTCGCAGTGGCCAGGCCACAGTGGACATCATGGAGGAGGTGGTAACGGTGGCGGTCATCGACGTGGTACCCGCGGCCATAATGATGGTTTAGCAAAGTGGGAAGATTCAAAAAGGTGCTCGAAGATGTTGTTTTGGTGTGTTGTGCTTGGTCTTGTGCTTTCAGCCATTGTCATTGGAATTATCAAGGGCACTAAAAAGGGCTAAGAATGTATTGGATGTGCACAAGCTGTGATTATTTTGCATCGAGGTATGGAGTAGCCATTTGAGGTCCTGTATTGTTGGATAGCTTTCTTTAACTGGGTGATAATTATATGAAACAAACGGAAGTGGTGAATATACAAGTCAGAGGTGGCATAGAAGTAGAACTATAAACAAGTACATATGCTGAAAAAAAGAGGGATACAACAGAAGTATAGTTAAAGGAGCCATAAACCATCATCCATCCACATCAATTCATAAAGTACAATCCACCACTTAACAAGTCTCAGAATTCTTCAACCAAGTGGTCAAATAGCTCCTAGGTTCTTTTAAAATCTTGAAAACGGGCCGCCACGCTTCCTCGCCGCATCCATGCGTATCTTATTCTGGAAGTCATCCCGGAACTGCATTCGGCCCAGTGTTCCCAAACCCACAGTCAAAAAGAAAAGCCCTGCCCATATGCCGGTCACTATCCCCCCGGTAGGGAAAATCCCTAGGGTTGTTCCCGGAATAACGAATTTCGTTGCAATTGTGACGATATCGGGGACTTTAGCTGCTGCGTCTGGGAACGTGATGTTGTTTGCGGAGCGGTCCTCTTTCATTAAAAAGCCGGCAACATAAGAGAGGATATCAGACGAGAGAGCGGTACTAACGGTGCCGTTGGAGGTGGATCGAGCGGTAATAGTGATGTTCGGGATCAATAGAAAACGAAGGTCTTCCCTGTGTAAAGTGTTAAATCATTGTATATAGGTAAATGCCAGGGATATATATAACGCACGTTGTTAGCTTATCAATTTGAAGAAGCGGATTTAGCTGTCCTATGTGCCTGAAATCCTGCAGTAGAATAGGACTGTTCGGGCCCGTCGACTGGTTCGATGCTAATCGATCTGGAGAAGATACTGTCGCCGCCGGTATTATCATTTCTAGAGTATACTGCGATGTCGGGACTCCGACGAAACCGTCCGACGGTGGAGATACTTGGTAAAGCCTGATATCGGCCGCGAAAGTTCCCGTTGTTGCGTTGAAAAAGGGAATGTTATAACATCCGGCCATCCCGGATGGATTGACAACAGACGTTACGCGAGCAAGTGCGTCTAGACATGCCGTAGTAGCGGTTTCGTTGAACTGCTGCTCGTTTAACGGCGGCGTTGAGGAGACTTTTTCGGGCTCTTGGGGCGCTGGCGATCTTCGCACCCATCGCGAACTCTGCACGGCTTGATCAAGGGCATCCCGTCGAACACTATCTTCCAGCGATGGCCAGCGATATAAGAGGCTATGAGGTGGAATATCCGTGGAAACCGTAGGTTGGATGATTCCGAGTAAGTAAACAACGTGGATGAATGTCGCAATGGCCCGCATCATGCACATCCACCGGGCGGTGGGCTATTGCCCAGGGACAATCAGTAGGAAAGGTTCGTCGCTCTGATCCAAACTCGAGAAATATCGTCATTAATGCAATTAACCGTCCAGCGGCGAGGAAGCTCTGAGATATCCTTTTATTATCCTTGAAGCCCGCTGGCAAGCAGGTGGCATAATTTTCCCGTCGAAGCACCACGACCACTAACCATTAGATCCCCTCTGAATACCGTTCATCCAGAATTGTCATTCAACAGTAGGAACTGGAATGTATGGAGTAAACACCAAGATAAAAGTACACACGACGCCACAAAAAGTCACTAGAAAACGAGAGCAAGAAGGGGGAGGGTAGCTAGAAGACTACCCTGAAAACATGCTGTTCGAGGGGTCTCAATCAGCGATTACAAATTGGACATCGTATGATATCAAGCAGGATGAGGTTGAAAGCTATTTCCCACTGGTAAGACATGGAGCGCTTCACCATCTTGATCTCAGACTGCCATGGTCACGGAGCGACGACGGCAGCGAGGCAAATTATATAATAGCCACCTCATGCTACTCCACTCAGGTGACGGGATGTCGGTGCCGACGTCAAGGCCAGACAGAGGTCCCAGCCACCCATCTGGCCCAGGACTCTTCAGGACCACTGGTTTGCAGGAGTTCCCGCTAACGCCCATTCCACTCCGGGCCAAGCTCGCTGGCCTGAGGCCGCTGATTGGCAGACGCACGCAACCGAGTTGCATCGTGAGACTAGGATCGAGTGGCCATGGTTGCTGGATGGGTGAAATTGGCGAACAAGCCTGCGACAGGGGAAGTCTGCAGAGTCTCAGTCCGCCGCTTCTGATTTGGCGGCTGTGCGTCCCCGTGGGCGGCTGCGCTATTCCGCTCTGGGCCTAGCTGCACTCACCCTAACTCAACCTCGACGATCGTGTGAAACTCCCATCCAAGAGCTGCTTTTCTTCTCGCTCGACGTTTCCGCATTATTCACTCGCTAGTCAGCGCAGTCTCGAATGCCAGAGATGCTTTCGGTTGAAGACTCAAACGTTTGCGGGCTTGTGTTGTTCGAAACCTTTGCTGACAGGTTTGCCGCCCAGAGTACGATCTATTTTAGGATCCAACTTTATTAACCACCCTTCCTCGGTAGTGACCATGTGGCCCAGATGAGAATGGTGAATGTAACTCCACCATGGGCGTGTTGATCGTCTGATGCCGGCCTCTGGAAAGACCGCCGAATTTGGCTGCACGGCCATACACATAATCATGATGACAACAGTCGGGAATGCCTTCTCTTTCTGCGGCTCAGCAAGTTTGGCTTCGCAACTGATTTACTAATGGTTTATGCTTCTGAGCTCCTGGAACACCGAGTTTTTTCCGGTTGCAAGTTGACGGACCTGTGTTTCCAAACTAGTCTGATGTTCGGGGCTCGCTGTTCTGGAACACCGAGTTTCCGCCGGTTGCAGATATCTGACTCGTGAACGCTATCAGATCGACCATCCGAAGCCACTTTCTCTCTACACCCACAAGCTTGGTCCTGGTTGCACTGTGTACGCCTGGATATCGACAATCTTCTGGTCTCAATGGTGCAGTCCAATCGCATATTCTCCGCTCACTTGATACTACTTCCCCCCTTTACCAACCTCCCAGTGCAAGAGCTCCGAGTTAGAGACTCTCCAGGGCCTTTAATGTCCCAATATGATCACACGTGCAATCGCTAGTGGTACAGGATCCCGATACCCATCGTATACGTTAGAGGCACACAGAATGTCCAAAACAGAGTACACAGTCCCCTCTGTGTGATATTCACTCTGTAAAGATTTTGGTCCCCAATTTTGAAGAGAAACATGCACCTCCGTGGGTTGCAACTCACTGCGACAGATTACAAATGAAAGGGCCACTTGACGCCTACAGTGTGAGCAATATGCTTTAGCCATACTTGTATGTATGCCTGTACTGCGTACACTGCGTATATTCACGCATATTATTTGTGACATCTACAGGGGGCTTACTAGACTCTGTTTATCAGGGGTAATTTCCTTTTTGTTCCTACGGTTACAAGATAATGGGCAGCTTTCGTTGGGATTCGATCCATGCGGTCATGGAAACGAGCAGATCTCAGATGATCGTCGGAAATATTGAGATAATGAGATTGAGTATGAAGAATGAAAACTAACTCTTCGTCGCCGTCCGTTTTCTTGAACGTGTGGCCAGGGCACTCAAGGTACAACCCTCGCAGCTCTCCCGTAAGCTGGATAGTTAAGCGGAGGTGCTGTGTCCAGCTGTCGAACCCCGTGTCTAGTATAGACATTCGGTTAAGCCTTCCACACAGTTGAAAGATCACGGTCAAACCTATGCCCCAGCAAGACGTTCGCATTCCCAGCGTTTGACAAGTCATTTCTACTCTCCTCATTCGTCATGGAAAGGACAGACAGCCTACGAGCAAACACAGAACTGAATTGGTATATCTGATGACACATACTTCCCGTTCATTGCCGATCAGAGCCCGATAGTATCCTATTTTCTGGGAGCATAATCGATTATTTGGGCCCGCCGAGGTCCTCGCGCTTAGGCAGGCCAGAGATCCCTGCAATGCTGAAGGGGCCATCAGGTACTGTAGTACTGTGACAGGACTCTATGCCTATGCCCGGGATATTTGTGAGACTATCGGATAAAACGACTGCCGCCTTCTTACATTGATGTCCCACATACATGTAGGTAGGCGAAAAGGAATGCTTCCCCCCCTTTCTCAATGTCCAGAGTTCTAAGCCGTCGTCATCAGCAACCTTCCTTGGCACATCTAAGCCGGGGAAACCTAACAAGAAGCAAGATCATCTTTATCTTTCTTGCACTCAAGCCAATTACTTCAATTGGCATCCAGGCCGGTTTTGAGATGTAGACATTCAACTCAGCCCGACGGTTCGCATTTATTTTCCGTGGACAAAGTATACTTGCAATTTTGAAGTAGGGATTTGGCTGTTGGAAACAGACAACTCTATTCCCTATAAACTCCAGGATTGCTCCAACAACTTGATCGGCCAAACCTTCACGTCCATTTGGAGATGTCAATTGAACACTGATGAAGTCATAAACCAGCCCAAGCTTCTAGGCTAGTTTTACAAGCTTAAGGACTCAAACATCGAGGAAAGCCAGCGTGACACCAGAATTCACAAAGATCAAGCTTGTCACTGTGATTCATTAAATATGTGAGATTATGGAGACATCACATGAGGCGTTACTTCCTCCCGATGGGCTGTCACATAACCAGCAGGCATATACGGTCACGAACCGACATAAGATCAAAAGAAACAAGATCCCCAGGTGGCTTAAACAGGCAATATATGCACCATTCTGCTTCAAGAGGTAAGCGTCATGGCTTCACGGAGATTGATCTCAAGCATATCTAAGATACTGATCTCTGGTCTTATTGTAGACGGACAGCGCATGACCATAACCAAAAAGAAAAGCTCCCGGAAGACCGAGAACCTGGTAAATTCGATCCAAGACCGAAGTCCATTCCGAATGCGTACGGTGAAGATTACAATTCCAATACCCGATATACCCGGGGATAATTGTTTCGCGGCTGGTGCCAAAATTTCATAGAAGGCGGGTTAGAACAAAAAACACTTTTAACTCAACGAACTGGATGAGATGAGACGGCGAGGCTATATTGCTGTACGACGGTTAAGGACAACGCTTTCGGGTCTTTCTAATTACAGAGCGACAGCTGCTTTTAGAACTTGGCTGGATGACCCCAGCCTATGCAGGCCGAATCGTGAGAAGATGAAATATTATCTACTAAAGTCCGGCTGAATACTTTTCGGCAACCGGCCTCAGAAAGGAATCTTTCATAGCTCTTGAATTATTTACGCTTTTTTACCTGACTTTTATGTCTCGGGTCATCTTAAATGCAGCCTTTCCATGTATGCCCAGTAACTAGGCGTATACTAATCTAATGTGCCGTGATCCACCTCATTTCCTCTTCGTAGCATTGATAATCTTCTTCTTGATATGTTTCGGCATCTTTTTCGCACGTTGTTCACGCTTTTCCTCTTTAACTTGACGCTTATGATCCCGCTTCGCTTCCTTATCTTCAAAGCGTTTACCACGAGGCGGTTTCTTGGCAAATGGATCAGATCCCGTTGCATCCCCTTCAACGTCCGATTCTCCCTCAGAGACAGAAACCCCGCCAGACTCGTCTGAACCATCTTCGACGGTTGCTGGTAGATTTTCGTCTGCTGTACGAATTTTGCCCCGATTTGCTAGCAAGTCGCGGTACACAAGATCCTCCCCTTCGCCTGCCTGGAGTCTCTCAACATCACGTTCAACATCGTACACCTGCTCAAGAGTTTGAGGAATGTATTGCTGTCTGAATACAGCAGTGTCAAGTTCAGCATTTTCTGCATCTTGAGAGTCTGTCCTCGAAGCGAAAAGCTTCTCCAAAGCATCAATCATCTGTTCACTGGACCCGTTCACCATGCACGGACCCTCTGCTGAAACAATGAACTCGAAAGTAGTCCGTTCGGGTAGAGTTTCAACTCCTTTTCGGCTAAAGAAATCGCTAACGTTCTTGATATCCATACGTAGGAATTCAAGGCTTCGCGGGTGATCATGCTCGACACTTTGGCTGACATCGATAATGTACAGCCTATGCTTATGGTACAAAATGTTGTATTCGCTCAGGTCAGCATGGACTAATCGGCAATCCTGATACATGGTTCTCATATATCCAATGAGCTCCATATAAAGGGCCCGCCATCGGGCTTCGGGGTCTGGATCCTCCAGTTCCACGTCCTTGAGCCGAGGAGCAGCAAGGCCCTTGGAATTTCCAAGAAACCCCATCGCTAGGACATGGAGTCTCAGGTAAATAGGCTCTGGACAAGGGATTCCAGCGGCGTATATACGCTTGAGATTTCGCATTTCTTTTTCTGCCCAGACTTTGACCATGGCCCGGTTGTTGGATTTGTTGTATCCTTGTCTGAATCTGAATTCACCTGTGACGTACTTATCTCGGTCCTTGAAAACGAGGATGCTTGTCTTGTACACCTTGATGGCCCGCTGTATCGACTCTCCGTCGTCACCATCGGGATAGGAGACGGCGTGATAAACATTGGCCTCTTTACCCGTTGAGAGACAGCCGTTGACTTCTGAGATTATATTCCTATTGATCATTTGTAACAGTAACATTCTTGTTCGCGGATCCAACACCTGCTCCGAGGTCGCCCTGTCACTCTTCTCTGCACCTTTGGAGCTACGACCTCCAAGGCCTGACTGGACATCGTCCAGCCGTAGTTTTGCAGCATGGCGTGACAGCGCAGAAATCTGATCATCAATCTTTGCGTGGGTATTGACGGTCGGCTTCTGCGGGTTGCTCTTTGGATATGACGACTTTGGCGCGTTAGGGTCTGCGGCCACTTCATTTAGTCGCCGTTGACGGTTGTAAGACTTTGTAAAATCGGCTGGGTTAGAGGAAAGGAAATCCTCGTCGTCAAGCTCGTCTGCGAAGATATCATCGTAGTATTCCTCATCGTCTTCTCTAAGCTCTTCGTCTAGTTTCACATCATTTGAAGTGCCAGACGGAATATCGTTAGGTGGGGTATTGGTATTTTGGTCCAGCACAACACCGCGATCAGGAGTCGCAGTCCCTTGCTGTGTTGTTGCTGGCACGGAATCCATCGTGGAAAAATCCTCCTGGGTGTTAACGAATGACCAACCAGCGAAATTGCTGTAGGGAAAGACTGAAAATCGGTTCGTGCTGCTTATTGCCCCTCCGTGAAATATTGATGTGTGACGTAGAATCTCCTCGTCGGCTGAAGAGTTTCGCCGAGATCCGCCCCACCTAGCCCTAATTTCCTAATTGGGAACGCGTCAGACGGCCTGGCTGCTCGTCGAGCTCAACGCGTTTTACGGTTGGAAAGGCAGTCTCAAGCACGACAACGAACTTGCGGCCATTCCCAGTTCATTGGGCTCCCATGACACGTATTTTAAGGTAGTGCAATGGTGTTGGACTCTCATTCACATACCTTTGCAGAATCGCCAACATGTTCGTGAAGCAGATTATTATCCAGGGCTTCAAGAGGTGAACACCGTTGCCATACCCCGTAGTCACCCATAGCGCTGCTGACGTTCGGCTCAATCATAGCTACAAGGATCAGACCGTCATTGAACCCTTTTCGCCCAAGCACAATGTCATCGTTGGGCGTAATGGGTCGGGAAAGAGTAACTTCTTCGCCGCGATTCGGTTCGTTCTCAGCGATGCCTATACCCACATGGGTAGGGAGGAACGCCAGGCTTTGTTGCATGTACGTGTCTTAGCGGCCGTATATTCGCACATCACTGATGGTATATAGGAAGGGTCTGGTTCTGCCGTAATGTCCGCGTATGTCGAGATTATTTTCGATAATTCCGACGAGCGCTTCCCGACGGGAAAAAACGAATTAATTCTTCGTCGGACTATTGGATTGAAGAAGGATGAATACACCTTGGATCGCAAGAATGCTACCAAGGCGGATGTGATGAACTTGCTTGAGTCGGCTGGCTTTTCTCGCTCCAATCCTTACTATATCGTGCCCCAGGGCAGAGTCACGACATTAACGAATATGAAGGATTCTGAACGTTTGGTTTTACTCAAAGAAGTCGCCGGCACGCAAGTTTATGAAGCGCGCCGTGCAGAATCTTTGAAGATAATGAATGAGACAAATAATAAAATCTCCAAGATTGATGAATTGTTGGACTATATCAACGAACGTTTGGGGGAACTCGAAGAAGAAAAGGATGAATTAAAGAATTTCCAGGAGAAAGATAGAGAAAGGAGATGTCTTGAATATACAATATATTCTCGAGAACAGGCTGAAATAGCTGGTGCTCTTGAGAATATTGAAAATCAACGACAAACCGGCGTTGAAGACACAGATGCAAACCGCAATAGATTTATGCAGGGTGAAAATGATATTGCGCAAATTGACACCGAGATCGCAGAGCGGAAACAACAAATCGAGCTCCTTAAAGTGGAAAAGGCGCAACTGGAGGACGATAGGCGGGACGCTTCTCGAGCCCTTGCTCAGGCTGAGCTGCGTGGAAAGTCTCTTGCGGAAGGGCAATCGGCCGCCCAACAAGCCAAGTCTCGCCGTGAAACGGAGTTGACGAATGTGCAGAGTGCTATAAAGGAACGCGAAACCGAACTCAATGAGCTTACCCCTCAATTCAATGTGCTCAAAGAAGAAGAAGAGGCTTCCAAATCGAAATTGACCGACGCTGAAACAACCCGCCAAAGGCTCTATGCTAAACAAGGCAGAATCTCAAGATTTCGCAACAAGGCAGAGCGAGATAAATGGCTGCAAAAAGAAATTCAAGATACCTATACGTCACTTTCAACTGTCAAGGCAGTCCGAATGCAGACTGCCGAAGAAATCACGGAACTAGAAAATGAGATCGCATTGATAGAGCCTGAGACAGAGAAGCTTCGCAAGCAACTCGATGGGCGAGGAGATGCTATGCAATCTATGGAGCAAGAGGTGCAGAGGGCGAAGGATGAACGGGATAGTTTAATGGATCAAAGAAAGTATGTGCCTTCCGATTGCACAGTGCACATATCATTTTTTCGCTAACGTTGAAACAGAGAACTTTGGAGAGAGGAGGCCAAACTTGATTCGATCTTGTCGAACGCCTCCCAAGAAGTGGATCGTGCGGAGAGAAATCTTTCTCATATGATGGACCATAATACTAGCCGCGGAATCGCTGCAGTGCGTCGAATAAAACGCCAATACAACCTTGATGGTGTGTATGGTACGTTGGCGGAATTATTTGACGTTAGCGATAGATATCGTACCGCTGTTGAAGTTACTGCTGGACACAGTCTCTTTCACTACGTTGTGGACACAGACGATACAGCTACAAAAGTGTTGGAGATACTGCAGAAAGAGAAAGCTGGTCGAGTAACATTTATGCCTTTGAATCGACTAAAACATCGGCCTGCCAACCTTCCAAGAGCAAGTGATACCATTCCTATGATTGAAAAGCTCCAGTATGACTCAAAATATGAGAAAGCCTTTCAACAGGTCTTTGGCCGCACAATTATTTGCCCAAACCTTCAAGTTGCATCACAGTACGCACGCAGCCATGGCATCAATGCCATCACTCCAGAAGGGGACAGGTCAGATAAGCGGGGTGCGTTGACTGGTGGTTTCCACGATTCACGCATATCGCGGCTCGAGGCTATGAAGACCTTGACAAAGTGGCGTGACGAGCTAGAAGTGAAGAGGAACCGGGGCGTTGAAATTCGCCGCGAGCTTGATAAGATGGATCAGCTCATCACAAGGGCTGTTGGAGAACTGCAGAAGCTCGAGCAAAGAAGACAACAGCTGCAAGGTAGCAACGCACCTCTACGCCAGGAGATCAAGAGTAAACGTGACCTCCTTCATAACAAGACGGATACGCTTGAAGCGAAACGTCGCGCACTTCGCAATATTGAGACAAACGTGAATGCCCTTACCGACCAAGTAAATGCCCACGAGGAGGAATTATCGACACCGTTCGAAAAAGCGCTATCGAATGAAGAAGAAGCTCGCCTTGAAAGCTTGAGTTCTGAAGTTCAGGACCTCCGGCGGAAACACTCAGAGTTGTCAAGCCAGCGAAGTGAGATAGAAACGAGGAAATCGATTCTAGAAGTTGAATTACGAGAGAACCTTTACCCACGGCTTGACCAGCTGATCGGCCATGACCTCGACGCGGGCGAAGATAGTATTCAAGGGAACCTGAAGGAAAGCCAGCGCCAGATTAAGAAGCAATCTAAGGAGCTAGAAAAGTTGAATCATCGCCTAGAACAATTGGAAAATTCCATCGAAGAGAAGAATACAGAAGTTACTCAGCTCGAACAACGCAAGGCCGAGATCAAACGGGACCTGGACGATCTTGCCAAGTCAATCGAAAAACACCAGCGACGAATGGAGAAGAGCATGCAAAAGAAAGCTGCCTTGACAAAACAGGCCACTGAATGCAGCGCGAACATCCGTGACTTGGGCGTGCTGCCGGACGAAGCGTTCACAAAATTCAAGAATACGGACTCCAATACAATTGTCAAGCGGTTACACAAGGTGAACGAAGCTTTGAAAAAGTATTCTCATGTCAATAAGAAAGCGTTTGAGCAGTACAACAACTTCACAAAACAGAGGGAGACGCTTATGAAGCGACGAGAGGAGTTGGACGCCTCTCACAAGTCAATTGATGAGTTGATTATGATTCTCGACCAGAGGAAAGATGAAGCAATTGAACGAACGTTTAAACAGGTATCTCGGGAATTCGCGAAGATATTTGAGAAACTGGTTCCTGCAGGCCGAGGTCGGCTCATTATTCAGAGGAAAACGGACCCTGCAACTCGACCAGACGATGATGTTGACTCTGATGCGGAAGAAGCACGCCGCAGTGTTGAGAACTATGTTGGCGTGGGCATTAGCGTCAGTTTCAATAGTAAGCATGACGAACAGCAACGAATTCAACAGTTGAGTGGTGGACAAAAGAGTATGTAGCTCCCCGTTCTATGTCTCGTTTGAAAAATATGACTGATGTATTACACTCTAGGTCTTTGCGCTCTTGCACTCGTCTTTGCGATCCAAGCATGCGATCCCGCGCCGTTTTATCTTTTCGATGAAATCGACGCTAATCTCGACGCGCAGTATCGTACTGCTGTTGCACAGATGCTTAAATCCATTTCCGAAGAAACAAACGGGCAATTCATTTGTACGACATTTAGACCGGAGATGCTCCACGTTGCTGAAAAGTGTTACGGCGTCAGTTTCCGCAATAAAGCTAGTACCATTGATGTAGTGTCAAGGGAGGAAGCGTTGAAGTTCGTGGAAGAACAGAAGACCTGATGCTGAGACTCCACATGCTCACATTTGTGGCTATGCGTCTTGTTGGGAGTTCATGGGGACTTGTGTTATTAGGATGGTTCCTTGACGATTGTAACGATGGATCGGGTTTTCTTTGCGCCTGCAATTATACTTGTAATATTTGCCATCTAAATGCGGTGTAATCAATACTCTATGTGTTCTAACAATGGACAAGGTACGCAAAATAGTAATATCAGACGCATGATACTGGCGGCGCCGTCTTCTCTACGCCCACTGTGGGATCACTCAACTTCCGTGCTGCCTCCCCTGTCCATTCAACAATAATGTTGTCCGGGACACCACGAACCAGCACATGGACGTGCTCCAGGGATCTCACGCTTTGAAGCGCAGTCCAATTCTTGAACCACATCACTCTCTGCCCTGCGTCGGGGAACTCTCGCTCCAGCCGCTCCACGAAAGTCCGGTGCACAAACCGGTCAATCAATCGACGTGACTCGGGCGTGAGGTCACCGCCGGCCTGATCATCCACGGGGATTGCATTCTTAACCCATACCACGATATGCGTGATATCCGGCGCGATGCCGTATGGCCAGTCGTTTCGAAGGATTCGGTAATCGCGTGGGTCAGCAAAGGGCGTTGAATTGACGCACTGGGTGCCCGGGTCGAGGTTGAGAGGCCATCGGAGCCGCTCAAGGCAGATGTAATTGGTGATGGTGCCGTAACGTGATTTGATTGCGGTTGACCAGGATATGTAATTAACTAGGTCTGAGGGCTTTCGTTTGAAAAGATTGAGGGAGTTGGTAGCTGTTCGGCCGGCAAGATCCAGAGTTAGTTAGCGAGTAGCCTACTGATAGCATGCATTGCGAGTGCCGTGTTGAATGGTGTTTTGGCAATACGTGTGGACAGAGCTGGTCAGCGAAAGATGAGAGAAAGAGTCAACCTATTATGTCTTTCAGGTTCTCCCAGTCATGATAGATGTACTCTTCGTCTGTCTGTGAGAGGAGTTCTCGATCGAGAGCTGTGAGCTGAAAGGGCGCTGGTGGGGTTGGGGTGTCTGATGGAACGGTAGGCATTCTCCTATCCCAGTAACCGATGATGGCCCCAAGAAACTACGGAATTGACCAGTTCTGGAATCAAATAGGAGCAACAATACCGAGAGCGAGAATAAATGGCTAATGAATGCTGGTGCCGCTGCGCGCCCATCGGCGTGCGTTGTTGTGATGCTTCCGCACGGCTTGAGGTGGGCAGGAATCGCTCGCGCGCGCTGATTGGCCAGCACGGCCCAGCTGAGGCTTGTGCTGCTGACATAATCCAACCAGGGGAGCGCAAAGTTCCGCTCAGGTTGGAACGAGCCGCCATCAGCTCATGCGTTTAAATGGGGGAATATTTTTCCCAGATTGGTGCTGTGGTCCCGACCTCAAGTGCCATTCGGTTTGCTTTTCTCGCGCATCCGACCATATACTAAAGCAACGACCTCGCACAGTCCCTTATTGATTAATCGGAATTCGGTGAAATACTCAATACGAGGCCTGTCAGAATGAGGTGTGTGCTCTCAAGCTACTACTTTTTCGTCGCATCTAGAGCTTCGCGGTCTCAACAAAGTGGCTAATCTGTTGAGCAGCTCTTGGACATCGAAGGAGAATATTAACGGGGTGTATATCCCCTCAGCGCTGCTTATCTTCGGCACCACAATCATCAAAAAGGAATGGGTCGCCTATGCGACGGCTCTAGCTGTTGTTCTCTCAGCATGGAAGATTTTCAGTAACAGTGAGTTCGGTCCCTTGGAAATACCCGGTTCCCTAGCGGCATTAACGGGAAATTCGTCCGGGATAGAGCCACGAAAGGTATTGAATCCCACGGAATTTCAAAACTTCGTCCTCAAAGACAAGACAATTGTCTCCCACAATGTCTGCATTTACCGTTTCGCTCTACCACGACCGACCGACATTCTCGGCCTTCCCATCGGCCAGCACATCTCTCTCGCCGCCACCATTCCTGGCCAGTCAAAGGAGATTGTACGCTCCTACACTCCCATCTCTTCGGACGATGATGCCGGTTACTTCGATCTTCTCATCAAGTCGTACCCACAAGGAAACATTTCCAAGCACTTGACAACTCTCCGCATTGGTGATAAGATGAAGGTTCGTGGGCCAAAAGGTGCCATGGTGTATACACCCAATATGGTCCGTCATATCGGTATGATTGCTGGCGGTACTGGCATCACTCCTATGCTCCAGGTCATCAAGGCTATCATTAAGGGAAGACCACGAAACGGGGGCAACGACACCACCCAGGTTGACCTTATCTTCGCCAATGTGAACCCAGATGATATCCTCCTTAAGGAAGAATTGGACCAGCTTGCTAAGGAGGACGATGGTTTCCGGATCTACTATGTTCTCAACAACCCGCCTGAGAAATGGAACGGCGGTGTCGGATTCGTTACTCCAGATATGATCAAGGTAGGTTAGCTAAATAATTCGGGGACTACTGCTCATACTTTGGTCACAAGTTGGTGCTAACCAATTAATTTCCAGGCTAAACTCCCTGCTCCGGCCAAGGACATCAAGATCCTCATCTGCGGTCCTCCACCAATGGTCAGCGCTATGAAGAAGGCCACCGAGTCCTTGGGATACAAGAAGGCCAACCTCGTCAGCAAGCTTGAGGATCAAGTGTTCTGCTTCTAGTCGCTTCTCAACCACGGCTACGAATCACGCGGAGCTCAACCAACATAGATTCTGGCATATACTTAGATCAGCTTCCAGCAAAAAGTTAACGGAGGGCTTTTCGGGAGTTTTACAGGGGGCACAAAGTAATAAAATAATCAAGATCCCGCAAGGACCAACAGCGGGTGAGCCGGCGCACGCTTGGATACGGCGATAGAAATCAACTGCACACTATGTACATACACACCATTTATTTCGGAGAGTAGAGCCGTTATCAAATAGAGAGGTCGTAATTCTACATCTTCTATTACTTTTTCTGGTTCTTAGGGCTGAAAAGCAGTTTCCACGTGACCGTAGAATTCTGCCAACCGTGAGTCACTTTTTCGGCTGACCGCCCAGGGCAGTTGAACCAAAGAATCGAATATGAATCAGAGTTTGGCGCGTTAACACAGGTCTATAAATTTGAAAGGGAAAAAAGAGGCATTCTAGAATCTGAATGCGCCAACGCTTTGTGCAAAACGCGTACTCTTTTGGCGAGGCGTTCCACCACCAAAGGCTTACTCACCTCTGCCGGCTGCATTCTTCCCAATTGCTCCTCCGCACCCCGCTATTTGCGCCCACCCGCCCTCACTCCTCTTCAACTCGAGCACCATCCTTTCGCCCGTTTCCAAGACTACAAGTGAGCGCCACAATCACGACTATGGCGGCAGCCGGCATTGTCCCTGCCGTGGCAGAACTGTCTGTCCACGATACCACCAGCGAAGTGTCAAAATATCCCAATTGCTACCCCACCTTGAACCCCGTGGATAGATACAGAGCTCATATTGCAGAGTTGATCGGGCCGATCGTGGGAAAAGAGCCAGAATTCGTGTATACACGACTTCAATGGACGAATACTCTAGACAAGGGTGATTTGGTTTTGGCGGTATGAGCCTTACCTCTGGGCGGGCATGCGTCGCTTTTATGTGAGAACCGTTGCTGATCTTTTCACCTTTGGGTAATGTGATAGGTTCCTGCCCTTCAGATCAAAGGAAAGAAACCAACCGAGTTGACCGAAGAAATCGTTTCGAAGTTTCCACAGTCCGAACTTGTCGAACCTCCCGTGGCCTCCGGCACACATTTGCAGTTCTACTTTCGCGCCCAACCTCTAATACAGACTGTCATCACTTCTATCCTAGAGAGCAAAGATACATATGGAACCAATGCAAATATCGGCTTACGGGATCCACGGGACCCCAGCAAGGGAAAGAAGCGGATCGTGGTGGAATTCTCATCTCCGAATATTGCGAAGCCATTCCATGCAGGGCACCTCCGAAGTACGATCATCGGTGGTTTCCTCGCAAATCTATATACTATTATGGGGTGGCATGTTATCAAGATGAACTACTTGGGAGATTGGGGCAAGCAGTATGGCTTGTTGGCTAATGGGTATAAGATGTATGGAAATGAGGAGGAGCTGCTCAAGGACCCGATCAACCATTTGTTCGAGGTTTATGTCAAGATCAACAAGGATGTGGGAGATCAGGAAGGCCCGATCAAGGAGTTGAAAGAGCAGATTAAAGTGAAGAAAGAAAAAGGCGAAGATGTTGAGGCGCTGGAGAAAGAACTAGATGCGCTTGTCGATGCTAGCTGGGATGAAAAAGCCCGTCGGTACTTCAAGAGTATGGAAGACGGGGACGAGGACGCCCTTGCTCTGTGGAGACGGTTCCGCGACCTTAGTATTGATAAGTATCGACAAACATACGCCCGCCTCAATATCGACTTCGATGTCTACTCTGGTGAATCCCAAGTGAAACAGGAAACTCTCTCGCAGGTATACAAGACTATGCAAGAGAAGGGGGTCTCTGAAGATTCGGAGGGAGCTATCATTGTTGACTTTACTAAACATGGAGCGAAGAAGCTTGGCAAGGCTATTGTTGTTCGAAAAGACGGCACTCCTCTGTACCTGACTCGGGACATTGCGGCAATCTTCGAGCGTGATGAGACGTTCCAGTTTGATAAGATGCTCTACGTTGTCGCGGCTCAACAGGATCTCCACCTTGCGCAGCTGTTCAAGACTGTTGAGCTGATGGGCCGAAAGGATCTGGCGGAGAGATGCCAGCATATCAACTTCGGCATGGTGAGAGGCATGAGCACCCGAAAAGGAACGGTCAAGTTCCTGAACGACATTCTCAAGGATGTTGGAGATAAGATGCATGAGGTGATGAAGAAAAATGCTGTCAAGTACGAGCAAGTGGAGAATCCAGATGCGACTGCCGACACACTTGGCATTACGTCCGTGATGGTTCAGGATATGGGTGGAAAGAGGTATGTATAAGTGTTCTACTTTGTTGTTTCACAAATTTTTTCTAGTAAGCGTCGGAACGTTGATTGCGTTATGTATAGGATAAACGGGTATGAATTCAACCTGGAGGACATGACCTCGTTTGAGGGTGATACAGGGCCATACCTCCAATATGCGCACGCCCGGTTGTGCTCCGTGAACCGAAAGGCAGAGCTGGACCCGTCGGTGCTCGACTCTGCGGATCTGTCCTTGCTGACGGAGCCGCATGCGGTTGACCTTGTCAGATTACTGTCTCAATGGCCGGACGTTGTTCTCAATGCGATGAAGACGCTTGAGCCGACGACGGTTCTCACATATCTGTTCCGCATGACGCATACGTTGAGCTCGGGCTACGATACGCTCAAGGTTGTGGGTAGCGAGCCGGAGCTGAAGAAGGCCCGACTGGCGCTGTACCACAGCGCGAGACAGGTATTGAATAATGGAATGAGACTGCTAGGGTTGAATCCAGTTGAGCGGTAAGTCCACCGTTTGACGAGCTTCTCCAACTATGGACGTTGAATCAGGCTGACTGGTGTTCTAGAATGTGATCTCCATATCCTTTCATTTTTCTGCTCAACAACTAGGTATCTGATACATGGATTCGCTATGTTGTGACCTGGAATCCAATGGTGGCCGATTGAAGAAGTAGCGGGATAATAGATGAGCATGTGATTATAGATGAGAAAATTCCTGGCTTGCGTGCTTCGTACCACCCTAAAAACGCAGTCCAGTACTGAGGAGAAATGAAAACAGTGTCTGCCTAGTCATGAGTCGCACTGAAGTCAATACCATTCCCGCCACCAGGCCAGCACGACATCATGTTGGCAGCCAAGCAGGATAAATACCTAACATTCCAGGCACCAGGCGTGGCACAGTAAGCAAGTTTTGGGTAGGGAGGGTGGGGAAGTTGCCCGATTGCTTTTTGTTGTAGAGCCTCTACAAGGTCACGCTGCTGGCGGGCATGGATGGGGGGTCGAGAAGCTCACTCGATGGGACCTATCAAGTGCAGGAGTGAGGAGCCCACCAGAGGTCATCACTGCAAATGTACTCTAGTGGGCTGCCTTTCTTTGTGGCTATCAAAGGATTTCTGAGGTGGGAGGTTGGAGCTTGTCAAGGCGTGATTACCATTGCTATCCGGGTTGCTCCCTGCCGGACTAGAGTAGTTCACCTACAACGCACGTCCCGAGGTTGGGTAACTACAAATGGGGGGGAATGTGTTTTGCGGCTAATTAGGAGTGACAGCCTGAATGAGGGGCACAGGCGCGCGGAGGGGAAGCAGGGAGGAGCATGTGGAAAGTAATGTCTGTACGGTACCATGCGACGGGCGAGGAAGGGAGGGATCCAGATGTTGCAATGGGGAGAAGCGGGACTCGGGAGGGATGGGCTGCCATCTGATTAGGTACCCAACGAGGATTGCATACAGATCCATACAGCCATACAGCCATACATACAGACATACAGACATACCTGCCTTGTCTGGCCCACAAGGTGACAAGCGGGATTTGTTTGGGAAGGAGGTGGGGGGGAGGACTGTTGAGGGAGGGGCGAGTTCTGCTGGAGATCTTCCCAACTGCTCTGGGCGGAAGGAGGGGTAAGATTGTGAATTTTTTTTCTTTTTTTTCTTTTCGGTGATGACGACATTGTTGGCTGGCTTCTCTTTCTCTTTTTCCTTTTTTTTGTTTGTGAACTGTTCCCTGCGCTGGAAGTTGCAGGGCTGGATTGTTGCCTGGAGGATGATGAGTTGTCGATACGTTTTCGGTGTGCAACAAGCTCTGGATGAAAGCAGTCTTCAGATGGTCTCTGAGAGTGTGCGTGAGGGCATGCCACCTCCGATTCCGGCACAATTACCGTTCAACTTGCCCCTCCTAGGATGGCCCTAAGATAAATCTTTTTTTGGTTTCCTCTGGCCGCCCGAAATGGAGACATCGAATGGATGGATGGTCTGTGACATCCCTGACGTTGCGCTCTGAATGGAATCAGGGAGATCGCTTCTTTTTTTTTTTTTTTTTGATTAAAGATTACTAGTTTACCTTCAGTCGATCTGGCTCAGAATGTTGAAACGAGAAGAGGTACTGTGTAATTTTGATAGGATAAGGAAGAGTAAAAGGGAGCGAGAGGATACGAAGATCTGCCGGTGGGATGGATTTCTTCGCTCCCATGGATTGTTGGTTGGCTAGCAGTTGGTGATACTCTCTGGGTGTGACAGGCAGGATCTCCAGCGGCAGTTCCATCACGATGGGACTTGTCATTCCCGCTGCGCTGGACTGGTGGACGATTGAGCATTGGAGCTCGTTTAACTGCTAACTGAATCTCTTCTTCCCATCGAATCAATCCTGCTGTTCCGCTCTCATGCATCATCCCCAACCACGGCCTATTATCAGAGTCAACCTGAGCCCTGGCATGACGCACGCAGCTGCAATCTAAAGTCATGTCATTGGGCAGGAAAGTTCACCTTGCAGGCCCCATTGGGCAGCAAGAATAGCAAAACTCTTCTCTTCTCTTCCCCTCCGATTGTATTCGACGGCCATCCTTCTCCCTATCATTCGTTACTCCGTACGAGCGAAGTGAGCCCCAGAGGTTCCCATTTCTCGCCGAAACCTTTTGTTTTTCTGTGGAATTCCTTGAAATTTCTTTGGCTGATCTTGTTTCTTTACCCTTCCTTTCCCCCCATCTCTCCATTCATTTTCTCAAGTGAGTCATCCGAAATTGATTCCTGGTGGTTCCTGAATGCCCGGATTTGGCCAATTTATTTCCGTTTCCTTTCTGAGATTCAAAACCTGAGCGCGACCGTAGAACACTCGTGTCGCTGGCTTCATTGCTGCGCCCTTCTTGCTTAAGCTACGTGCCAGCTGGACAACGAATGCTTTCTTCAGATTCTCATAACTGGTGGCTGTACCTACCAATGTAATAATATCAATATTCTCGACGTAAGAGATAACTTGTGGCCAGTCCGCTGTGCCACCAATCCTGGACGTTCCGCTGCCCGCCGTATTTGAGAGTCGATGATAATTTCGTAACTAAGCAATCAAATGCCCCTGCACGGAGTCTCTGTAGCCTTCACAGGAAAAAAACGGCTGTTTCTTTTAGAAAAGATTTTTTTTCTTCTTTTCAGTGCTCATCAGAGTTTTCTCTCTCTTGTCTCTCTCTTTCAATTTTTTTTATTGTTGTTTTCACTGTATTGTATGTACAAATACTCTGTAAAGAATGTGCTTTTAGATCCAGCCCTGTCCATCCCGCAAAAAGGATTGCTTTCTCTCTCTTTTTCTTCTCATCTCTTTTGCCTTCATCTCCTGACATCTCCTCCTTGTTATTGTCTAATTCATCCATGGAATACGCGACTTTTGGCTCCTTTTTATGTTCTTTTTGACCAGGAAGACACACGACTTCAAAACACACACACACCCTGCTAAGTAGTATGCACTCCATGCGCTCTTAGATTCTAGGGGGGAGCGCAAGCGTTGCCCACACTCGCCCACACTCGCCCAGTATGAAATGCATCATGTGAGTCCCGTCCAATACCATTTGCTTCTTCTTTTTTCTTCCTTTGCTGCCTGTTCGCTTGTCTCTCCCTCTCTCTCCCTCTTTCTTTTCTTTCTCTTCCTCTTTCTCCCATCGCATTGTTGTATCCTCGTACGTCTTTCTTCATCAAACATTCTCTCTGTCCTTGGGTCTAAACGGCATACTGATATTCCCCTCCTCACCAAGAACCAGCGACTTAATAGTTCAATTCTCCGAGATTCCTCTTCATCTCCGTAGTTACCCACGAAAGGGAGGGAAGACAGAAAACATAATTTATCAGCCAGCCAAAACCGACGCAGTTTCATCTTGACCGGTCCGCCGAGCGTCGTCTCCCATCCCCCCATCCTTATCATTTCCATCCTCGCGACCCTTCCTCTGCGTCGCTTGATCCCGGTCGCTCTACTCTCCCTCTCTCTCTTTCTCGCCCTCTCTGTCCGTCGAGTCAAACACTCGCTTCGTTCCACCCTCCTCCCGTCCTGTTCGTCGCACAAGGTTCGGCTTAACGACCACTGGTCACGGCGTCGGTGTTCCTCTCCCACCACCCACCACAGCACACACACCCCAGCAACCACCCAGTCGACCACAATCTCGCCTCATCTCACACTCAAAACTATCCTGTCTCCTCCCTTTCTCGCGTCAAACAAAGTACACGCCCTGAATTTCGTCTGCGTAGTGCCGACGCTCGGGTTGCTAACCTGCCTCTCTCTCTCACACACTCTCCACGTTTGCCTTGTCTCTGGGATCTGCGGTGACATCCGAAAATTTTATTCTAACTATTCAATCCTCGGCGAACGTTCCCGGTCCGTCACATCCATATTTGCCATTCTAACAGATCGAAAGCATTGCGCCAATATTCTTCTCTGCATTGCGGGTAGCCTTTCTTCTGCCCCTGTGATCCGAGCGCAAAAGTGTTGGACGTTTTGAAATTGGTCTGATCATCAACGGGGTGACTGACTAATTCCATCGACATCTTCTGCAACCGCCCCCACTCTCCATCTGTCTCCAGATATTTTTTTTCTCGCGACTGTCTCGACTTAAAAGAGTCTGATTTGCTCTTCTTGTCGTCGTTGTAAACCGACTTACGCACCTCCACCTTGGTAGCTGCCTCTGTTTTGGTGCCGGCACCATCCCCTCCTCCACCCAACCATCCCTTGACACCTTCGATGGAGCAATCGACCCCTTCAGTGGACTCTATATCAGAATTAAAATTTCGAGCAAGTGTGTACAGGTGAATAACATCACGAACAGCATCAACTAAGCTTGGAAATTTGCCAATTTATCGAAGTCACGGAACAACGCAACCATCTGGTGGAAGGAGAGGAAATATATATCTGGGAAAAAAAAAGAGATATTTTGTTGTGGATTTTCCTGGGGAGAAGTTGACCAGGGGGAAAAACCACAACAAAAAATTGAAAAAAAAGAAAGACGGCCAGATCTATTATCTGTTTTTTTTTTTTTTCGTCAGCCTGGAAAATCGACAGCACGACCTGACTCTGCATTCTTTAAATAACTGAATCCAAGCAAAACAGCCCTTTGACGTGTCAACAGCTGGAGTGCGGTGACTGGCTCACCTCCTCGAGTGTCATTCGACGATTCCGCCCAGATTGCCCCATCTTGGGCCAAAAAACAAAAACTTAACTTGCTCGCCCCAGCGGATAATCCCGAACTTACCAAGAAATAGCCTTTGACTGGGTTACAAAACCCCACAGGTACGACTTCACCGTCATGGCGCCCAGGCCTCCTTACGAGACATACGCTGCCTTCTGCGAGGAGTTTGACGAGGACGCCAACGTCGTCTTGCCAGGGACCCGAAAAGTTGCCAACGTATCAGCAAGGCGGTCCCGCCCCGACCTCGTCCCCTCCGGCCCTAGTGCAGACGGTGCCAGCGACTCCGGCTACTCGAGCAGGACCGCCATCACCGTGGGCAGCGGTGACTCCCTCGCTAGTGGCACTGTGAGCCCTACTTTTCCCCCATTGGCTACCTCCATCCCCAACCGTGATATCCCTCGCTTCCGTGACCCTCGACTCGAAGCAAAAGACAAACTCGATCGTGCGGGAAATAAAGTGAGGGAGAAGAAGGAAGGCAAAGAAAACACCCAGCCGCCGCCCCCTCCGCTGCCGCCCATCAAGACCATGCCTGTTGCTTCTCCTCGAAGCTCAAGCAGACCCCCAGCCATGCAGAAAGCGTCGTCGAAGCCCAGCAAGCGAGACTCGACTCACTCGAGTGGCGGAAGACATCATCCAGGTCAGTGTTGGGACTGTGATCAGTGGGGATTTCACCAAGCAGCCATGGCTGGGAACGTCGACCCTCGAGCCATCGACTCGGCCGGCTACTTCCATCCTCCCACCCCTCACGGGTACGAGATTCCCCCTTCTCCTCAAACCTCACGATACCAGCCCTCGGTTAGTCAGGAGATGCATCCAGCCACCCCTATCGTGCCTCAGCCGCGTCCTCATCGGTCCAACTCCTACCATGCTCAGCCCAGGCCTGTCAGCTTTCATGCTGGAAGCGTGCCGGATATGAACATGATGTACATGCCCATGGGCCATCCATCCGCCTACGGTCATGGGCCACCTCTCTCTGCATCTGCATACGCAAACAGCTTCTACTCTTCATCCCCATACATGGGGCCTGAGGTTACAGTCCACCAGACCAACCCGGCCTACGAACCCGCACCACGGTCATCCTATGAGCGTCCTCGAGAACGTCCACGAACTACATCAGTTTCGAGGTCTTCTACCGAGAAGCCATCCGGTCGACGACCATCGGTTTATAAACGACCTGTTGTGGAGTATCACACGGCTCCTGCCACTCCATGTGAGCCTGAGGAATACGAACAAAGGCCACCTCCGGAACGCCGTGCCCGTCGACAATCCCGCTCCTATGACCCGGATGAGGACTATTACCGCATGCCACCTCCCCCAAATCCGCAGCCAAAATATAAACAGCCACCCCAAGTGATCTCCGCCAAACAACGACCTCAGGCCCGAAAATCAAGCACTACTTCCGCCGCCCCAACCATCCACCGACCTGAGCCATACGACATGTCCGACATGCGTGGAGCTCTCCCCCAAGGTCGAATGGGACGAAGGGAGTCTCGTGATCCAATGATTGAACCGGAACGTCGCCCCAGTATTCCAGCTCCCGCCAGGGAGAGACCCCGGGCTACCTCGTACTATGATTCTGGCCCGAGAAGAATCGTAGTTGAGAATTCACGTCGTCGTCGTTCTTCCATCTATGCCACCGAGCAGCGCGAGATGGAGCAGAAGCAGCGGGATGCCGAGGACTATCAGGCACGAACTCAGAGAACCGCCCCGCTGACTGCTGAAGCTCTCCGGAAAGTCCGGGCGAACCACGCTAAGGTCCACCAAAGAGTGGAAATTGATAGTGAAAGCGATGAAACGTCCTCCGAGAGCAGCCACGAAAGCGATACTCACACCAAAACTGGAAGTGGGGTCGGTAGTGGAGTGGGAAGCGGAGTCGGGAGTGGAGTCGGCAGTGCTGTTGGCTCCCGTGCCGACGATGATAGCATCACGATGATCATCCACGGCATCAAGATTGATTTCTCTGGTGATACTATGGACAAGCGGATTAACCTAAGATCTGGGGAGGAAGGCGGCCTGGAAGTGAATATTGAAGGAAGAAGAGGTCCACGACGATACATCATGTCACGATCTGATACTACCAGCGTGGCCGGCAGCCGACGAGAGCTCGAAGATGTTCGTCGCATGCGAGAGGATCTTAGATCCGAACGTGACAGTCGGCACTCGGGTCGATCTGCCTACAGCGGTCGAGGCATGATGGACTAAACCGTCTCCATCCAGGACCAATCTTCTTATTCAACACGGGTTTATCAAGGTTCAACATAGTCCTCTTTCGGTGCATCTTTCTCAACATACCTATCCCCCCGTTTCTTTTTTCTCTTCATCTTGTGGCGTGGGCGAATTTCACGCATTCGGCAGTGCAGCCTTGGGACAAAAAAGCTCGGGAATGGTTATACAAAAGCGACAAACGCGTGGGTGGCTGTGTGTTCTTTTCAAAAAAGGAAAAAAAAAAGGTTACTTTTCGTCCAACAACAAAAAAGTTGAAATTTCTTGATATCTATGGCAATTTTTTCCGTTTGGTTAACAGCATTATCCCCCTCTGTTTTGGTTTATCTCGTCTGTGATCTACGCGCATTCATTGACCCGTTGATCTGGCATCTGTTCTCCCGTCTCCTTGTTATCACTTTTTTTTTCGTTTCTGCAAACTTTCCTCATTTTTCCTTCAGCATTCTTAGTTGCATTTACCCCGTTGCTGGCACTCGCGAATATCTTTTTTCTTGGATTCTTTTTCATGTGGAATGCTATGATCTGTACGATTGTTTATGATGCGATGGACTTTTGCATACTTTATGCTGCATTTGCATTTGGATTCCCTTTCCTACCCCATGTTGAACCGTGCTTGATGATGTACTTACGTTTCCATCTACCGTACACCGTCCCCATTTCTATGCAATGCGATACGAAATCTGTTATGCACGCCACCCTTTCTGAGCTAAAGCTATTTGATGCCCCTGCTTGTTTTCCTCTGCTGGACCTGCCCCTAATTATTTTACATACGTGATAGTTCTCAGCCTCTGAGCTTCATTCTGCTTTCGTGCGGATGCGCTTCTTTTGAATGAGATTTATCGAGTTGATATACCCCTTTGGATTTCGTTTGGTGTGCGTCTTGACTAATCTGCGTAGTTGTTTCTTTTTTGAAGGTGAAAGTACATCCTTTTAAGACTCAGGTTTTGGATTAATCAACTATTACTGCCTGGACAACAGCTCATTTTGGTAAAAAACTGGGTTCCGGAGCAAACATACAAATTACATACATAACACCGCAGGATTAGTTTCCCGTTGGGTTTCACTAATGTTTCAATGCCGCCCCAGAAATCCAAATTCATTTGCATGCAGCCTCCGCCTTTCTTTTTCGCTTTCGATTGCATTTCAATTTCGCGGCGTTTCAAGTCGCGGATCGGCTTCGTGGTTTGATGGGAAGCTGACGAGGATGTTGTGCTGCGCGTTTTGCCTGGCATGATTGGTGTGGAGTCGCCCGCCTGGCAGGGCTTAGCGCGACCTTGGCGGTCTTGGCAGCGTACCGATTATCTAATCGTCGTTGCCTATGACAACGAATCAGAGTAAACAGAGAGCGTCATTCCCCCAGCCTCCGACTTAACGCAAGCGATCGGTTGGATGGCTCGTGGGCAGCCAGCAACTTGGTCCTCTTGCATTTTCACTTACATTTGAATGATTTATCAGACTTTTGATGATCTGATGCTGATGAATTGTCAGCTCTGAACGATCTCTATCGACGGTGGTGGATAGGAGGAAATGTCTTAGGAGTTGCCTCCTTCCATTGTTTAACTAATCGATACTCATCTTCGCGAAACGTAACCCCCAGTCTTTTTGACTGGAGGGTCAATAAAACATGGCGCCGACACCGCCAGTCAGCAATGTTGGGCAAATTCGAAGAGCGCTGAATAAGAACCTACTCGAGACGCTGATCGAAGCCCAAGCCGCGGTGACCAAAAAGCGCGCGCAACCTCTTCCAAACCTCGATCCTGCATCGCAGCTCCCAACCACCACCACCTCTACAATGAAAATTTCACGTGTTATTGCTGCTCGGGCTGAGAAGACGACCGAGTTTCACCCTGGCCAAGGTGCGGTGGACCCTCATAAAATCAATATGCAAGGCCTCCTCGCGCTGTTTGCGCTTATCGGAGCGGCCTTCGTGTTTGCGGGCATATGGTTCTTCTTTTGGGCAAAAAACGGTGGATTCATATGGCGGAAGGGCGACTGGGAAGATTATAAATCTACTGTGTTGCGTCGGAAGGATTCAAAGGGTCGCACGCTATCCAATGCATCGAAGAGTACAGACCTGGGCGGTGGGAGTATTGTGGATAGGGAGTATAGGGATTACGACGATCAAACGACCACAGAGGACACAAGAACTGTGGCTACAGAGGAAAAGCTTAGTCGTGGGAAGCGTTTGAAGGAAACCGCCAAGCAGAAATTTTTAAGGAGACACAAGGAGGAGAAGTGGGAGGGAAGTCATGACGAAGATATGCGCGCGTATCGTCACGAGAAGCCTGCGGGAGTGGGAGGGATGAACCGTGAGCCAGATGGGACATATCACAGCTCAGAGTACACCGGCACACTGGAGCAAAGAAGCGAATGGACCCAGAGCGAGATGGGCGACACCCACGCAGAGACCGAAACCCGTTATGATGTGCCTGATCCCGAGCGAGCGCCCGCAAACAGGGCCGTATCTGGCTTTTCATTCACGGCCGGCGAGGACGACACCATCAGCAACGTGACCGAAGAGCACCAGCTCCGCGACTCGATGCACCGCCGCGACAGCCGACAGAGCCGCACGAGAAATTCTCAGCGACCACGCGGCCCCCGGCCCAGTGCGACCACCCGCTCGAGACAGTCCAGCCCGCGAAAGCGTGACCGGTCGGCGATACCGGGCGGATACACGACGCCATTGGATATGTCGTCGATCAGCGCATCCGAGTACACGTACGATAAGCTGGAAGGCTCGGATTCGGGGACGAAAACGTACCACCATCCTATCCCGGGACTGAGCAAAGGATATAGACGCACGGGCGGCGGGGGCGGAGGGAGAAGAAGGAGAGACAGTCTGAGTGATAGTGAAGGGGAGGATTATGATAGTCGGTTGTCCTGAGGAAGATGCGATTTACGAAAGGCGGCGGACGGGCGGCTATTTGGCGTATACTCATTGCAAATTTGGTTTCTTGCTTGTGTCAAATCTTGGTCAGGTCTAATTGGTATTGGAACCATGTGTTTCAATTGGGCTGTTGGGATGATGTTTAATGATTCCTACTACTTACTCCATAGTTATGAAAACTGAATGAGGCTCTTATCTATATCACGTCCACGCCTTCGGGTCTTCCAGACAAGGGCCAGCTAATGCAAGACGTGCGCTGGTACTTCTTAGATGTGTCCGTCAACCATGGGATTCAGTGGAGTTCAAGGGCTACCACATGACCAGACCCGACGGGAACTAACCAAGCCAATCGTTAGCGTGCGGGTCTGCCGCAAACTCAAAGCATCTGTCGGCCTGAGGCTGAACATACGAGAAGAACACGAAGATTGACGGGCTTGCACTTTTCACTCTTCATCCATTAGTAAGAGTGGTGTTGTTGGGAATATTCTTGATTGGTTATGGCAATGTTGTATGTACGAGGGCAATCCGATGTGGCCGTGTTGAGCCCTTTCCAATTCCGTGGAAGCATGCAAGTCATTTGTACTTGCATAATAGCGACCATTTGGATGTATTGATACGTGCCAAACACGTATGTAATATATATGTGTATTACGGTACGCGCGTGTTACAGACTTTCGGCCGCGGGAATTAATTTAGTGAATGAGCCCTTCCATGGCTTGCAGGGTCTTTTGTTGCGATGAGGAGAGAGATGGGAAGCTGGTCCGCTGTTCATGGTTAGCTCTTGGCATCTGAGAGATGCAACAATAGCTCTTGGGTGTTGCATCGGAGTATTAAAATGGTGGGATTCTACTCTCGTAATACACCCACATCTAAAGGTAAGCGCATGAAAGGCTATGGCCTCCTTTACTTGAGGCACCGTCCACGTTTTAGAATAATCACTGCTACTCGTAAAGGTGTGGTGATAAATGCAGGGTGTTATCCGTTTGATGTGCCACATCGTCCAATTCACAAGCCCCCCAGGCGCCGTTACGCGAAAAGATTGGTGGAGATCGTGCTGTGCACGCTATTGTGTTGGAAGCGGGGGACGGTCAGCCGACAATCTTTTATCAGCAGATTGGTGCAGACGTTACTCAGGTTCCTCATTCACCTCGAGGGATACTCCATACTCCGTACAGCGAGCGGTAATAAAAGTTGGTGCTCAGCAACTACTTTGTTTCCTGGCGTAGGCGCCCGAGAAAGCGTGGATTGTTACTTCGTACAAAGCTAGCCAGTCCGTTTCCAAATACCGATAAGGATGGTCGTAAGTGTTTGGTGCAGATACACCAAAGGAGTCGAGCACAGAAGCCTAGCCTTAATGGCACCATATCCCTAACAAGCCAAGAATCCAACGCCGCAATAGCTGATGCGACCAAAGGTCTCTCGCGAAGAAGCCAGCCATCCCCAACTCCCTTTTATTCTAAACGCCAGTTTTCTTTTCCCATGTCATGCCCAGTAAGAGTACAACCGTAGAATCCAACTCGAAATGCCGAGGATCTTTTTCACTAGAAAGTCATGGGGTATTATTGTGGTTGTCAACCGTAAGATTAATGCCGCCGAAGTGCTCTTCAACAGTTAGCATGGTGTCCGAGTTGCTAACACCTTGCTTCGGTGACTCGTCCACCTGGCCGTGCATCGAAGACCGGAAGGAGGTGAGACCGCATGTTTCTGCCATGGTATGTTTTACTGGCTCATTTTGTGGCGTACGTGGGCTAGAGTCAAGAGCATCAGGAGAAACGGTGCTGATGATCTTATCCACATAATTGCCTGTTGTGGACTTAAAAATTCCCGAAGACACTGAGAGAGCACTTGAGCTCGTAAGCTCAGGATCTGCAAGTTCTTTCAGTTCCGGCGACAGCCTTAACCGGGAAAGCGGTGATTGGAAGAGTTGTTGGAGGAACCATTTGTCAATAAATTCCGTCATATTGATTTTATCATTCACAAAGGTCGCAGTGACTCGGCTCTCTTCGAATAAAGATGGGCATCTCCTAGCCCACTGAAAGCTAGGAACATCTTCGATTGCCGTAAGAGGATTTGAGGGTGGTGGTTGCCTTCGAGTGGTTTTGAGTAGACCTTGTTCATCACATTTGGACATCAATTGCTTGATATCATTCTCTGCAACGGCAAGATCGTCAAGGATTTCTTTCTCATATTTCTCGAAGTTCGCTAAAAGGTCCAGGGCATCGGAGTCATGCACAGATGTTCCGTACTGCTGTTTCTTTTCCTGGCCTTGCCGTGTCATGTCATATTCTACACGGAGATCCCAGAGCTCCTCCTTCAATAGTTCCACGTCGCCTTTCCGCGAAAGATACTGAACCACTAATGGGTGGTACGCGTCTGAGAAGTTCTGACATGGTATGTCAACTGCATGTGATGGCCCTTCTTTGGCGACTTCTCCATTCACTGCTTTCCCTATGCTCCTCTCAGCTGCTGTAAGCAAGGTTTCTTCCCTATCCAGCTGGCCTTCGAGCTGGTTGTAATCATCCTCTAATGAGGAATATTCATGTCTGGCGTCCTGGTACTTTTCAAAGGCGGTGAGAAGAGCAGGATCTGGCCTTGCTGTATTGTTCCTGAGGTCAATAAGTAGTTGATTCAACTTCTTCATGAACTCCACTTCCAGATCAATAACAGCATTTCGTTTATATCTAAGTTCTACCCGACGTTCCCTGGCGCTCATTCGAATTGCTGCGATACTGTCTTGTTTTGCAGTAAATTTCTCTAACGATGCACATAACACTTTGTCATCCTCAGGAACTTTATCCTTAGGAGACCGTACAAAGTCAGGTAGAGGCACGAGCGTTGGAGATGGAGACTCCGGAAAACTCTGTGACAATTGGATTGAATCAACCTTCTCAGATAGGTGTTCTTCTTCTAGATTGTAGTCAACCGGCGCGCTTCGAAAACTTTCTAGAGAGAGGGGCGGGCGGCAGAAGTTGATACGTTCTGAATGGAATTCACTGATCAGAGAGCCTGAACGCTTTACAAAGTGAGACCAATTAGTACTATAAAGTACAGCTGACGGAGTGGTTTAACATACGCTATCATCGAAAATCGGTAGACTCCTGGCTCGAGCCATCGCCAACGGTATGTGAACATCGCAAGCGTCCATGCCATGGTACGTGGAATGAAAAGAAGACCATCAAACTCGTTTTCGAATTCTTGCGAGACCAAACAGCCAACGGGGTCAGGAAAAAAGTCCACCCGACGGACCGTAAATTACCATACATCATCAATACGGGTTATTACTGGTAATGTATGGTACGGACATCATAGTAATTTTGACCAGCTCCCACATGAACAGAAGTCATGTCTGTGTTTTAACAAGAGCCGTGGAGTAAAATAATTTTTAAATTTGTGTTAAAAAAACCTGAATTTCCTGCAGCTTCGAATCTGCCTCCGTAAGTGCTGACTGACATACGACTTGTATGGTGAATAACATGGCACTTCATTGTTGTGAAGCAAGTTGCCAAAGAACGGTGAAGCTCGACACTATGTATCCTTGCCAGGATGTTTCTGCACGAGATAGGCGATCTTTCGGGGTAGTAACGATATCGCAATATGAACAATACAATCACTCAGAATCCATGGAGTGACCGGATCCCTAGTGCCATTCCTGCACTCATGATTGGCAAATCAGATATGAAGGCTGTCAACCACATTATGGGATTGAAACGTGGTCCAGCCAGTGACGAGTTGTCAGAGTGCATCAATATGGGATGGAAGAACCCCGGTTTGCTGAGCCGCAATGAGCTTGGTACAAATAGGTACGTCTTCCCATGACGAGGGCTTCGAGTGACAATTTGTATTGACAACCCTGCTGTGCAAGGCCATCAGCCGCTTCCGATACATTGAGAGGTCCATATTAACTTGCCGTTTCAAATCCGACAGATAACTGATCTCAATAATGCCTCCAGTCCCGTCAAGGCAGACAGATGGACGCGGCCCATATTATGGTATCAAGAAATGGCACCTCCGTGGAAGGCTAGTGTTAATTCATAGAAAGGTGCTTCAGATCCTCGAAGAAATCCCGAGCAGCGCCAGTCGCATTTTCCAAGCAGGAATCAGGAGTTCAGGTGAGGGAAAAAGGTCCACGCTGTGACCGGCGTACTAAGGCATCGCAGAACTCATCGGCGCGGAGAAAGATCAACTACGCCGGGATACCAGCCAGACCAATGGCTGGACAATCCGCATCATTCAATGGCTTTTTCCTCACCGGACCAGGCCGAAAGACTTGTCGAAGCGGAGCTGCAACCCCAGTTAGTAACCATAATTTCTCAAATCCAAAACATTGAAGTGGGAGAATTGCGAAACCCCACGAGCCAAGACGCTTTTTGGTCTGAAGTAAGTCCACGCTAAGACATTACAGGAGCGAAGACGGTCGCTATAACGAGCTTGCGAATTATTCAGTCCCAAATGCTTACTTTGGGCAAAACACCTATACAGCCTCTCTCACCATACAGCCTATGGGTCACACAACCCACCCCCAAATGAACACTGAAACCGTGGAGATGTATAACGATGGTTATTTCCCCATGCAAAATGAAACGAGTCATGCTCAACATGAGGTATCTCGCATTGGTCACAGGAATGAGAACAGTAAGTTTGGGATCAAACAACTGTAACGATAACCAACTTCTGACTGTTCCGGTTATTTCAAGGGCTGCTCATAGGGTTCGATTCTCAAGGTGTGCAAACTCGGGACCAGAATAGAGGCCGTAGTGCATACGATGATCAAAGCCCATTAGATGAAGGTCAGTGTCACTTTAAGATGTGAGAGCTTAATCTGACAAGCGGGAAAGAATTCCGTGTACAGCAATATCAATTCTTCCAACGCGGAAGGGTATTTTACCAACCCGATCACCCCAAAATAGTCGTTCATGGGAGGCAATTGACTTGCGGATAGGTCTTTAAAGTCGTTTGGCATGAAACCGTTAGTACGACTGCTGCCAATGGGACGAAATCTTCGGATTCGACTTTCCCAACGAGATTCCAGGAGGGTGCACATTGTACTATCCGCCGCATGATCGTGATCAAGCAGAAAAACGGCTTCTGTTTGTGTGTGTAAGAATATTCTGCCCTTTCCCCATGGTAGAAGCGAACTAAACAAGTCTCCACGAAGGCCAATCCACACCTATGGAAGAAGAGGAGCTTCCAAGCGGGGTATTGATTCTAGGGCGCATGCTGTGGTTCATATGCCAGATATCGACCCGACTAAGATGCACGTTCAATACGGCCTTGTAAAACCGCCATTAATGATTATGCCTGAAAGCCCAAAGGAAAAACTGAGGGATTGTTCAGTGGTGCATCTCGAGAAGGTTCATACCGTTGAGTATAATCAGAAGGTGAAACCAGTTGGCTACGTCAGCCCCACCTCGATGGCGGATCTCGAGAGATACATCCGGGAAATTTTGTGAGATTGCTCAGCTTTTGAAATAGAGCCGCAATCATATCGCGCATGTCCGGTTTGTTCTTTGCATACGTTCATACTTTCTGCATCATAGCTAGCTTTCCACGAGCGCTCAACCTATACGTTTTGAGAGAGTCGTGAAGTTGAATTTATCTAGGCCACGCGGCATCGATTTGGGTTGTCAGTTTCTGGTAACAGTGGCTCCGCGATTCGGTTTCTGAACACCTTTCTTGAACGGACTATAAGTGGCTTCATGGGCCTTTAGTGTACCTCCTAACTTCCAAAAAAAATCTCCAGCTGAATGTTGTGGTTGTCTCTGATACCTCTGGGCTCGTATCCAAGGGCTGGTAGCAGTGAGTAAAGACGCCAGGTGGTGTTCCACGCCAAGGCTGATGGAAGGAGAGATAGGGAAGCAGAACGAAGTGAGGAATATTGGGAGGTAGTCTTTAGTATAATTAATGAAGTTGATATTCGAATCGGCAAGTTGTGTGAGCATCCAGAATGCTCTGTAGCTTGAAGTAGAATGTTCGATAACTAGCGGTTAACTAATTGTCGTCTTCTCGGCGAAATGATAATCCGTGCCGATCGGGCTTTTAACGGACCGAGTTCTTGGCGCCCTTCTTCAAAAAGCTGAGCTACAGTTTAAATCTTCGACAAACACAAACGGGACGGTGACAGTAGCGGCCCAGTCTCAACGTACCGGCTTCAAGCTCAGTTATTCTAGACTTATTAATCATGAAGAGGAAGCTGGATGCTAACAATGTCCCGACCCCCGAAAGCCACGGCCAGGAATCCCCTTCGCGGCAGACCTTCGAAGATCTCCAATTGGATTCTCGATTGCTTCGAGCTTTGACGAAGAAGAAATTCACGAAGCCGACTTTGGTTCAGGAGAAGGCAATTCCACTCGCATTGGCCGGGAAAGATGTGCTAGGTAGGTTGATACGAGTGTGATGAAGCTGAGTTATCGTATCTAATCGTTTGGAAGCACGCGCCAAAACCGGTTCAGGCAAAACTGCGGCGTATCTACTTCCAATTCTACAGTCAATTCTACAAAAGAAGCTAGTAAGGCTGTTTACTCGAATGACAGAGTTTGTTCCTAACGGTTGTTTTCAGGCCAATCCCACCCAAAAATCGATTTCAGCCCTGATCCTTGTGCCCACCCGCGAACTTGCAGAACAACTCCACGATACAGTTCTATCGTTTTCGTCCTTCTGCGGAAAGGAAATTCGTTCAGGGAACCTTACTCAGAAGGTCTCAGAGGCTGTCCAGCGAGCAATCCTTGCCGACCTTCCTGATATTATCATTTCTACTCCCGCGAGAGTTGTCATAAATGCCAATAACTCCTCACTATCTCTCAGCGATTTGACGCACTTGGTCATTGATGAGGCTGACCTTGTCCTCTCTTATGGATATGAACAGGATATGCAAAACTTGGCAAAAGCTATCCCTCGCGGTGTCCAGACATTGTTGATGAGTGCCACCCTTACTTCCGAGGTAGACACGTTGAAGGGTTTATTCTGCAGGAGTCCGGTTACTTTGAAGCTGGAAGAAGCCGAAGATGAGGGCGCTGGAATCACGCAATTTACAGTCAGGTAGGCCAGCGCTGAGCACCTACCGTAGTACTTCTCAGTCGCACGACGTCGGCTAACCATTATCTCTAGATGTGCGGAAGATGAAAAATTTCTCCTAACTTACGTTATATTCAAATTACAACTGGTTAAAGGCAAATGCATCATATTTGTTGGCGATGTGGATCGCTCCTATCGTCTCAAGCTCTTCATGGAACAGTTCGGTATCAAGAGCTGCGTCCTTAACTCGGAGTTACCTGTTAATTCCCGAATCCACGTTGTCCAGGAATTCAACAAAGGGGTGTACGATATCATCATTGCGGCCGATGATCAGGAGATTGTAGGTGAAATACCTAGGAAGGCATCCAAGTCGACTGAGCAATCGAATCATGCGGGTGAAAAGGCTGCAGCGGACGGAGATCAAGTACTCAGTGAGGACGAGGAAGTGGAACAACGGCCCATTAAAAAGCGCAAAAAATCAGCACAAGAGAAAGATTACGGTATTTCTCGTGGGATCGATTTTCAGGATGTTGCATGCGTCCTCAACTTTGATCTTCCCACAACTGCTAAATCCTACACTCACCGTATTGGACGGACTGGACGAGCAGGCAAGGCTGGCATGGCTCTATCATTCATTGTGCCCTCCGAACTATACGGCAAACATAAACCCACAAGCCACCCGACCGCCAAACATGATGAAGCAGTGCTGGCCAAGATTATCAAACGTCAAGCCAAGCTCGGACGCGAAGTAAAGCCGTACAATTTTGACGCAAAACAAATCGATGCGTTTCGGTATCGAATGACTGATGCTCTCCGTGCGGTAACACGCGTTGCAGTCCAAGAAGCCCGCACCAAAGAAATTAAGCAGGAACTTCTTAAGAGCGAGAAGTTGAAAAGGCATTTTGAGGAGAACCCAGAAGAGCTACGCCAGCTTCGACATGACGGTGAGCTACGACCGGCTCGCGTGCAGGCGCATCTGAAACATGTGCCGGAATACCTGATGCCTGCAAAGGGAAAGGCCGGTCTAACTAATGGCGATATTGGGTTTGTCGGCCTGAAGAAGACGAGCGAGAATCGAATAAGGAAAGCCAGAGATAGGAATCGAATGAGAGGAAAAGGTGGTAGGAAAGGCCGTGGAGGCGGTGGAAGAAAGGCTGACCCGTTGAAAACCTTTAAAAGTAAATAATATCTATAAATCGATGCTTCAAAATTCATATTATTTATACAATACCGAGTAGAAGTTTCCTCGTACTCAAGGCTAGGAATCCTCCCTTTGAATATAGCATACCATATTGAATTGATATTTAGATTTTCAAGACATTACCGGCAAGAACTTGCCTTTAGACGATAACAGAGATGGCTTGGTCACCTCCGACGAAGATGTCGATCCATTTCCCGCTACCTTCCGATCTTAAATCTTGGATAGACTTCCTCACATTTTGCGCTATCGCCCTATGAAAATCCCACACCCTCTCTGAGCGACGATGAAGAGCTTCTTGCTGCATTGCATGACTCTGCATGTGCCCCTCACCTGTCGCGACTTCATTGCCTGATAACGCCCGGCCAGATCGGAGGCCAGTCCACCTGCTTCCGGTATGCTCATGCGCAAGCTCTTGGCTTGCCTGCTGCTGCATATGAAGCCTGGTTTCATTCCTAATATGTTCATCGTCAGGGGTTGATATCTCTTTTATCAACGCAGGGCCTAGACCCAGCCACGTTATCCCACGCCAGGAGCCGTTCCATTCCGGGCCGAGTGGCAGGCCCAGGCCCGCGTGTTCGTCGCGCCTGTCCCAACAAAGAGCAGGAAGCCATTCGGTGCATCCCTCAAGATCTAGCCACTGAAGACAATAGCTTACCCGAGAGAGTTTGCCAAGCACGGTTGCGGCCTCGGACATATCATCCTCTGACGGTAATAAGCGCTGTTCAGCAGACTTGGAACTGCCGCTTCTCACAACTGTGGTAGAAGCTAGGGTAGGAATCGGCCAGTACGCAAGAGACAAGTGAGTCAGGGTTGCTAGACGCGACAACAGCTTGAGAAGGGAGGCCCAGTTGGCTGCCGTTGACGCAGGTTGTGCTAATGATAGGTATCTCAAGCTCTCAAAACGTGGAAGAAAAAGCTGGCGGGTAGTGGGATCCGCCCGACTGAAAGTCGGTTCATTGGATGCTTCCTCTTCCCAGGAAGATGGGACATGTATATTTTCCTTGCTCGAAGGTGGTAATTCACTCTTTAGTTCACGTGCAAGGGATTTTAAATTAATCCAATATCCAAGTGCACCACACAGATCAAGACGAATCACGTCTGGATGGGCGTCTACTTCGCCATTCCGAGTTTTGTCCAGGAAGAGTGGCTTCAAACCTTGCATGGTTACTCCCATGGAGCCATTATCGGTATATACGGCAATGTAACTAAGCAATAACTGCCTGACATGAGTTGGTAATTCAGAGAGGAAAAGTCCATCGTAGACGAGATGCCAATCCCAGTTGCGCGCCATGGCCTTTAAAACGGTATGTTGGAGGGACCGCTCGGGAGGGAAATCCACGCCAGGCAAGTGATTCAGTCGTCGTTGAAATTCGACATTATGACCATCACTCTCAGCATTCAACAGCTGTTCAGAATTTGACGTTGGCGTGAACCAACTTAACGGCGCTGCAGGCCCAGGTGTTCGCCTAAGCCTCCGAGCCCCTATTTGAGGCCTTACCCCGGCACGTGGACGAGGAGCGGGCGGTTCGGGTAGATTCAGGATATTTCTTATTGAAGGGTGTACGGATCTTGCCACGGTTTCTGTTGCACCGGTGACATTCTGGGCTTTAGTCTTCGAAAGCTGGGTCTGGCGGAGGTGCTGAATGAGGTCATTGACGGAGCGCTCCTCCGAGCGAGAGGAATCAGCTGGATATCTAGAGGAGGAGGTCGCTAGCGAGGGATGGGCCGATGCTTCTGGCTTGATGAATTTGAATTTGTGATACTTTTTGGGCATGAGAACTTGGAATCCGCCTTGTCGAGGTGGTTGTTGTAACCTGATGGTGAAGGGTTGGCGGCGACTTGGGGCAAAATACTGCTGATTGCCAAATTGAGCCTTGGCTGCTGACTAAGAGTGCTGGTTGCGTCTCGAACTTCAGTCCAACTGGCGTCTTTTCATGATACATTGAACAGGGAGGGCCCTCGAGAGTCTTGGAATAGGGCTGGATCAACGTTAGATACGTGGTTTGTCACGCTCACAGAGCTCAATGGCTATAGAAGACACTTCCGTACGCGTTGCTTACTCGGCGCGCATCTCCCCGCAACTCCGCACCGCCTTGACAGATGAGAGGACGCAGAGAGCATCTGGCGGACAGCTCGCAGTTCTACCCGGGTACTCCGTACTTTTGGCCGCCAAGTTAGCAATGATGCTCCCGCAACCTGGAGGCCTCCAACACATCTCCGCACAAACGCACGACCTTTCACAGTTCTTACAGTTGAGACTCCCCGAGTCCCCGGCGCAGTTTAATCTGCTGCTCCCCTGGTGCCATTGATTGAGGATATGTGCACAGTGCGTTCTACTTGTACAGCTCCGAGATATTCAACACTTGTACGGAAAATGAATTGCCTTTTCCTATTCGCGTATTTCAACAAAATGAAACCCCGCGCCTAGAAAAACCTATAGTAAAGGCGCTTCATAAATGAAGAGTTTCTTCTCTTTTCAATGGCCATATTGTGGGCTACCCAATCAATCTCTCTTCTGCCCGAATCGATATCAATCTCCTCAAGTTTCAGCCACCCCTTCCGCTTCCAGGCATAGCCGCAAGCCCAGCAAAATAAAACGACGGGTAACGCAAGATATGATTTAAAGAAACCCTTTACATCATTTAGCCCACCAGTCACTGGACAGATGGCGATATAGAACTGCAATTGCATATTAGCCCGGATGAACTATGGCAAACATGAATTTTCGAAGCGGCGAGGGTCTTTGGTTGAGCCGGGGGCGGAAAAGAAGCACTTACCTGGGCAATGAGGACAAGTCCGACCAGACATAGTCCAACCCAAGATCCCCAGACGCCAAAGGCAGCCTTAAAGGGAATCTCGTCAACAGTACGGCCGTTATATTTCCACGCCGCGCGGAATCGGATGTGAGCCAGGCAAATCTACGTTTCGTCAACATTAGAATTCTCTAAGGCCAAAGGCGATTGGCTAAAAAGTCCAAAACTTACGCTTCCCCAAGTGAACAGGGCGGTTAACCCAGATAGTGCAAGCAACCAGTCAAAGATTTCAACGCCGCTTGCAGTGACATTGATATATGCCAAAGCGCCGAATGCGATGAGCGTACTTGTTGAGATGAGTGGTCTGCCAGCCCGATCAACATATGAAAATATGCGAGGTGCGTATCCTTGTTCTGAAATAGCTGTCAAGGTCCGGGATCCGGCGTAGACCGCGGAGTTTCCAATTGAAAAAACTGAGACAAGGATAATGACATTCATAAAGCTGTCAAACCCATGAAGGCCAGCATCATGCGCGGCGATGACAAATGGCGAAGCATTGGTGTCCATTAAAGGGTTCGCACCAAGCAAGCGGTCATCATCTGATCGGACTAACAGACCGATAAAGAAAAGGCCGAGGATATAAAACAGGATAATTCTCCAAAACACCTGTTTGATTGCGGATGGAAGAGACTTAAGCGGGTTCTTGCTTTCGGCCGCTGCCAATCCGACCAATTCAGTGCCGAAGAATGCAAAGGCTGCCGTGACAAAAACAGAACAGAAACCTGTTTACCAGATGTCAGCAAGGGATATATTCCACATCTCCTAAAATCTTATACTTCCAGTGTTATATTGCTGGAAGCGTTGACTACTTACCTCGAAAGCCATGGCGGAACGCGCCAGGATCATACCAAAGTCTTGCTCCCCAGTATTCAGAGTATATTCCGTTCTTTGGACCTCCTCCGCAGACAAGAACAACGGCTATTATCATGAAGATGACTACTGCCGTGAGCTTGAGGGCACTGGCCCAGAACTCTTCTTCCCCGAATCCAAGAACCCCAAAGATGTTGACGATGATGATGGCTACCAAGAAAACCGTTATCCATACAGCAACGCTAACGTTGGCGTTCCAGAAATTTATTGTGAGTGAAGCAACAGTGAGCTCAAGAGGAAGGACTACTAGCCATTGAAGCACGTAGTTCCACCCCATGGCAAAACCCCATGATGGGTCAATGAATCGCGACGAGTATATGTAAAATCCTCCGGATACTGGGTACATGACGGCTAACTCCCCGAGCGCGAATACAACATTGAATATCATCTGCGAATAAGTTAGTTGGTTGCCAATGTCGGACAGCAAGTGGTACGTACAACTCCAATGATTGCGAAGTCGATAACAACACTAGCTGGGCCGCCTTTTGCAAGCGCTGACCCGGAGCCAACGAAAAAGCCTGCACCGATACTCCCTCCAATTGCTATCATGTGCAGATGGCGAGACTTCAAGGTCTGGTTCAATTGGTTATGCTTTGATGCGAGCGTACGCTTTTTGAAGGATTCCGGAGTGCAGCCCATCCGCGTCCAGAACCCTGGCTGGTCATGGGTATCTTGCACTTCCAATGCGACTTCTTCATCTTTAGAAGCAAACGGTGGTAGACTTGGCGGGGTACTCTCCCTCATGGAGGTCTCTTTTTCAGAGAGCCCCATTGCGCTCTAATTCACTAGGGTAAGGGTCACGATAACTGACAATTTGCAATAATAGTTTTGACGGGAGGAAGAATCAATATTGACGAATGGTTGAAGGATGCATGTACTGATGAAGGTGGTAGAAGGATAACTTGGAGCTGGGGAAAACCGGGGGGCAGGGCGTTGGGTGAGGAATATTTTCGAGGATTCCCAGAGGACGAAACCAGGGTAACGCTTGGTTTATGAGCAGATCAAAAACTGCGGAGGCAAAAACCCCAGGTTGTGGGGAATCGGCTGAGCCTGGGGACGTTTCGCTGTTCGCACTGAGAGAGTTTTACGAAAAGTATGGCACCAGGTAACACTTTCCTTCCGGATCGCTGGATCGGCAGCCAGCAAATGAGAACATGCCGTTGAAGAGGGTCCGGCTATCAATGGCACAGCATGTTTTTACGAGACCTCGGAGGCTCCGCTTGAGTGGACGGATGTGTTGCGACAGCCATGGGTCATCTCACCCCAGGCCCAGAAGCAGTGGGAGAGGATTACTACTGTTGTAGAAACCACGGGTCGTTTTCAGTGGGCATCTCCAGACTCTGGTCGAGATCCCGAACTTTCGCTCAAGCTCTACCTTGTCCATGAATCATTATCCCGCCCTTCCTGAGGTCTCGTCTGGGCGGATATTTCGTGCGCGGATGCAGCTGCTCTGCCAAGCCTCGCCTCGGAAAATAAAGTCGTTCCAGGTGGCTTCCATTTTCCACCGCCATACCCTTTTGGGACGCGCCCTCCGTGGATCCGGGCTTGGCGCGGCGACTCCGCCCAACCATCGGCTCTTTCACGCGCCCTTCGGGTCTCTGGATCAAGGCCATGGATGATGCGTTGACCAGGGAGCTTGCTGCCCTGCATATCGTGCTGAAGCTTTTTGTCTTCAATGTCGCGCCATCAAGAAGACCGCGTATTGAGGTGCAAGGATGCCTACAATTCGAGCCTAGTGGCCACCGATATATTGATTGTGAGAGCATTCAGCACACGGAACTCATGCCTTAATACGAGTATTTCCCTGAAGGCTACTTTGTACTCCGGCAACCAAGATGCTGTGATCAGCCCACCCCCCACCAGCCAAGAAATGCCAACCAACGCCGCTGACGCAGCTTCCACAGCAGCTTGAATTCGAAAAATTCTTGCAGAATTCCAACAAAACTGCTTGAACAAGCCACTTGAATGCTTCGGCGCTCAATGCAAAATGAAATATGGCGATTACCCAGACGTTAAACTACCTATTTAAACGAAAAAATTAATTCCCTGCGACCGCTTTTGATCCATGGGAACTCCGTATCTCTGAGTATGAGGTCCAGACGAGACCCACATTAGGCTCAGCCCAGGATCCAAAGTTCAACTTTGCCGCTGAGACCTTGTCCACACTTTTGCTTTCTTCGATGGTAGAGTGACAGTGCCATTTCGCCATTATTAAAAGGCCCTTTTTCCTATCATAAATTTACAAACTGCGTGGACGCTCCCGAAATTCGATTCAGGTAGGCACAGTGGGCCGTGCCCTCAACGCAACCCTCTCCGCCCACAGCCGCTCCACGCACCAACCAGCGCCGAGACAGCACCGGTCCCTGTCCATTCGCCTGATCACCCATCCTGGGTGAAGCACCAAATGATAACCAGAATCTATTGCACTAGTCTAGAGAAGTTACACACAAGAAAGTTGCTTTGAAAAGAGAAGAGAAGAGAAGAGAAGAAAAAGAATACTTGATATTCTGCTAATGTATAATATCTTGCTAACAAGTAATGGTTTGGGCTCCAATCGAGTAATCAGCGGCAATCTTGGACATGGGAGAGGCTGTGAAAGGACATACCACTATGCAATCCGTACCCCAATGCATCCAGTGATGGCTCTAATGTCATCAAAGAGGTCTGAAATGTGCATCATGTAGCTCATTGGACACTGCGTGTGGCCTGCAAAAATCATCCCAACAACCTCCCCATACCTTGTGAAAACAAAGGAACCAGAGTCACCAGGGTTAGAAAACCTCTTTCCAGATATGCCAACAATAGCATGCTCCATTGTTATTTTTGTTTCTTGTTCACCATGTTCATTGATCTTAGTGGCCACATGAGCACTTTTGATGCAATTGTACAGCCCAGCTGTAAATCTGGTCGACCGGTCAACTTTATAGAGATCAACAGGACCACCATCCTCATTGCTAACTAAAGGCTCAATCCTGTCCCAATTGCTGAGGGTGGTCAGATCATAGATTTCGTGAAAATTTGGTGTCCTGTGTATGGTGATCTGTTTCAAGATGTCTAGTGTTAGTCCACAACAACAGACTGCGAAAAGATTTAACTTACACTGTTGTCCCCAACACGGGAGTCTTTGACATCAATCAACGCCCAATCCATTGTTGTCTTGTAGCCACTATGGTTTTCTCCCAATACTGGTTTTTCACGATATCCAGAACCTGCATAGACATGCCCAAGGTAGGGAGCTCCAGAGTCACGAAATTGTTCAATATGCAATCTCTTGGCCATATGCTTCTGAAGGGAGGTGTTGAATCTCTCATATAATTTAAAGCCATATCGGATTGTAGGTTGATCATCTTGGAGGAGTGTCTGAATCTGGGCACAGCATTTGTTGTTCTGATCAACCTTGATAAATTCATCAAGTGCTGCCAGTTCATTTTCAATATCATGCATGCTCAGCTGGTCAACCTTCAAATATTCCTTGGCATCAGCATCATTGGCGGAGATCCCATTATACCACCTGGTAAGAACTAAGGAATCATTAGAGACATTCTAACATGACTTTGAAATACTTACGTTGTGACAGTGTAGCATTTGCCTGTTCTTTTGGATCAACACAATGGAAGCATGTTAGGCCCAACCGTATCCATCTTTTGGTAGTCGCATCCTGAATTTCTACCCAGCCGCCAAAGGTCCCGGCCGAGTTAGAGATCCCATGTTTCCCAAGGCTGAGACCTGCCTGCGCAGCGTTATTCATGTCATCCGAGGGTATCCTCCAGAGCGCAGCACTTCTTTCAATTTCCCCTTTAGCAATCATCACGCCAACTGTTGGCAGTTGGAAATCATTGAGGATGTCAACTATCTGTTCTCGGGTCTGTTTATATTTACTTTTAGAGGATGGAGATACTGTGACAATGACTGTTTCTGGATTCCGGCCATTGGTCCTTCCATATCGAAAACACTCCACAGCCTGGCAACCATTGATGCCTAGATCCAGGATTGCAGCATAGACAGCATCCCATTTTGGGTAGATTGTATCAGTGGGATGAATGGGATCATATTGCATAGGCTCAAACACTTGAGGATCTGCTATCTCAACAGACACATCATTCAAATTCTCCTGGAGAAGAAGACCATGGATCTTCTTGCTGGCATTAAGCCATGTCTGATCCAATTGTAACTTTCTCGCGTAAATAAGAACTGTTGGTATCCTAGGTTGTTTAGGATCCCACTCAGCTTGGCATTGAAGAAAGTCAATTGAAGTAAACAGGATAAAGTGTGACTTTAAGATAGATTGGATAGCCTTGAATAGCTGGTTGGAATCACAGCCTGTATCTATGGCAAGAGGGTGGGTGCTTGGGAGCGGATACAATGAAACTGGCAACGGGCAGAGATATGGCCCTCCAGCCCTCAAGTCTTCATTGATGAACCCATCAGGTAGTTCATCTTCATTGTCATTGCTTGAACCTCTTGCACGCCTGGCACGGCCATCACCTGAAAACACAGGGGCAGGACTCTCAGCCTGGAGGATCTGCACAAGGGCGGGTTCTGAGGGTGACGCCCAAACAATCTCGGTGTCGGAACCACGATTCGGTCGATGTGAAATGGGGGTGCCCATGGTAGTGGCCGGTGTGGGCGTCTGTCTGGAGTGACAGTGAGCGGCTCGAGCGGGGAGAGTAGTGTGAAATGACGCCCTTTTGATTCGAATAAATCTTTGACTCGAAGACGGCAGAGAGTTTGTAATATTGGATTCATAGACGGAAGGGACTAGGACGGAGAGCACATCTTCTTATATATTGGACAGTGACCTCCACGTGATATCAGAGCCGAAGCTGAATCGATTCAACGAGCATGTAGGAGCCCAGAGGTCTAGGAATCGATTCACGAACTTGGAGGAGAGTTCCTAGGGGTCTAGGAACTGGTTCAATGAGCATGCAGGATCCCAGGAACCTAGGAATTGATTCAACAAACTTGTAGGGTCGTAAATGTTGAAGGTGTGAGTCTTTCAACAAAATCATCGGCAATTTCATCAATAAATCTCAGCAGCTAGGGTGGCTGGTAGGTAGTAGTTAATTACTAGCTTGGTTGATCATGGAGGGAAAAATTAACAAGAAAGAACAAATACAGCCCTTGAAAAATGTCCAAAGCTATACCATAAGTTATATAGTTAGTAAACCTGATCAAAACCCTCAACTGGTGCAGGATCTATACGTTTCAGACCATCTTCCATAGTTATATTAGAAGAAACATCCCGTGCACCTACAGTTCTCAGTTGAGAAACTGGTGGTTGTCGGATAAATGTTTCCCGATCCATGGCGGAATGGATGTTGATTTTCAACTCCACGAATCGCTTCCTGGGGAAAAGCAGGCCATACTTTTGTTATGCTAGAAGAAGGGAATGCCGGAGTAAGTTGGCTCTAACCATCTCCAGTTGATGAAGCGGTGCTGGCCTCCCGTTCTATCCCTTTTGCATCCTCTTACCATGGTCTTCTGCCTGTCTGGAACTTTCTAGTGAAGGATTGGAAAGGCCGCCACACCCAAATGACAGGCACTTGTCGATTCCATATTTGTTTTCTCTGTTGTCCCTATTTTTTTCATCAAGGGAGGTGGAAATTTGAGAGCAACATAACCGGATACGAAAGGGCGCGTTGCTCACCGCAATCATTAATAATATAGTCCCTCTTTTAGGAACACAGGCCAGTGTTTAGTTAGTTAGTGGATCCGTGATCCTGGAGAGTGAGAGTGGCTTCGATGATGGCTGAAAAGCACGAGCTAGATGAAATTGCGTGTTATCCTGTCCTTCTACCGTGTCATAAGTGATATCATTGTGGCATTAGGCTCCGAATTGTTTTGCCGGCATACTCTCTCTCATCAAGGTCATATACTACCGAGACTGGCAGTTTGGACGAGATACTGGCTGTGTATAAAGTGGAGTATATCGAATGTCAGGAAGCCGGTTCTTATACTTTATGTCTTTTGACCAACACAACAGACAAGGCTACTATGGACTGCACAACCATGCAATCGTCAATTATCCATCGGTCCGGCGTACAATGCTGTCCTCTAGGGTGGTGATTTGCTATCTTACTGGCTTGTAACTACTACTCTTGACCATCCAAGCATCAATGGTCTTACATTCTCTCTCACAAAGTGATAGAACACAGGGATGAGAACTAGAGTCGCATAAACATTGTATTATAACTCTACATAAAGTGACAAGACTGGTAAAAGAGAAAATCTAACCGTCCCATATATAACATGCAATGAATATAACAGAGGAACACAACCTTGGTAAAAGTGTGCCCTTCTCTAGAACGCCAATGGAGTTTTATTAGAGTCCCGCCACAAATCATTAAGCGCTCCTTTCGTTTCCAGCAACATTTCCGGTGGGCCGCGTTCTTTCAGCCGCCCTTGGTCGAGGACCACGATCTCGTCAAAATCCATGATCGTATCTAGACGATGCGCAATGGCGATGACAGTGTGGTTTGCGAATTCAGAGCGGATAAGAGACTGCATGATTTCATCGGTTTGCGTATCGATACTAGAATCGGAGCGTTAGGTTAATGGTCCTTAGAGTAGGAAATTCGAGGAACACACCTGCTAGTAGCCTCATCTAGGATCAGAATATTACCTGTCTTCCTCAACATCGCACGTGCAAAGCAGAGTAGCTGCTTCTGGCCCGGAGAGAAGGTGTCGGGCGAGATAATGGCGTCTAGTCCTCCATGGCCGTTAACAACATCCAAGAGCTGGACTTTCTTCAACGCTTCGATAAGGGTATCGTCGTTGTCAATGTGCCCTGAAGGGTCCAGATTAAGTCGCACAGAGCAGCTATAAAGTAAGAAGGGCTCTTGCGGGATGCAGATTAGTCTTGACCTGATAGTTTGGCGCGGTAGAGTTGTAATGTCGAATCCATCGATTGTAATTGACCCGCCGCTCAATTCGATGAGACGGAAAAGCGTCGCCACGAGAGAGGATTTCCCACTGGATCAAAAGCGCAATTTTCAGAACCAGAGCCTATGACTTATGCGTTTAGAGAGTACAACTAACCTTCCGGTGCGCCCACAAATACCATACTTTTTCCCACCGACAATAGTGAAAGAAATGTCATTGAGAACGGGATCGGCGTCAGGCCTATTTAGAAAAAATTAGCACATACAATCTTTAATCCACTGAGAAAGAGGCAACTTACTTGTAAGCTGCAACAACATTCCTAAATTCAATAGTTCCCCGTTCTGGCCAATTATCAGGCGGGTTTGATTTCTCAATCTCCCGATGTTCCGATTCTACCATACTGGTGAACTTCCTGACTCTGGATACTGCCCCGATCGATGTCTCTAAAACTGTCCAGTGTGTGATCAATCCTTGAAGATTCTCGCTAAATGTGACAACGTTAAGCAATGCGACGCCGACAAAGCCTGCGCCCAAATCTCCCTTTGTGGCCACCGCAACGCCAATAAGGACAATGGCAAGGCCAGCAACCATCAGTCCGATGACAAGTTCAAGCCAGCGTTGAATGCAAAACAGCAGGTAAAATGGTTGTTGTGAGGAATTAATCCGCTTGCTGTTGCGCAAACGGTAGGCTTCTTCCCAGTTGTAACTGCGAATGGTGGCCAGACCAGCAAGCGTTTCGAGGAAACTAGAGAAAAGAGGAGATTTGGCCTCAATATCTAAGAAACGCAGCTGGCGGGATGTTCGTAGATAATATCGTTGGACGAAATAAAAAACCAAAATAAGGCCCGGGAGGACAGCGGAGACGTAGGTTGCGGAGATGCAGATAAGTATCAACTGAGCAATACAGGTAATAAACGCCAGAACGGTATTTAGGAGCGCTAGAGGAAGTTCCATGTCGATAAGTTGTAAATCCTGGCTGAATCTATACTCTCGTTTTATCAGCAAGCAGTTCAGGAGGGGTAGGAGTTTAACTGACCTATTCGTTGTAATACCAATATCCGTAGTAGAAAAGAAGGACATCGGAGCACTTTAACGGGTTAGTCGTCCATGATAATGGAAAATGGAGCAAGGGGCTCACTCTAGCACTGTCTTTAGCAATTTTAAATGCATGCTTTTCGCGGAATGGGAAACGAGGTTGGCCATGAGGTGCCTATGTAGCTTAGATTAGCAGTGCACTCTTGGTGCTTTACCACAGCTCTGTAGGCGTGCTCATCACATACCAACATGAAACCACAATGAACACAACTGCCATAGCAGCCAAACAGCCATAAACTCCAAGCCAGTAACCTAACCTCGAGTGAGGATGCAAATCACTCTCTCGAGTCCACTTTTGAACCCAGATAGCTAGGCGAAAGTGTCAGATTGTTCACATACTGACTTATAAGGAGGGGGATACTTACAAGGGAATGAAAGGAAAAAAACGTATGCAGCTATCAAGGCCACAAACAGGAGTGAGCGCCATACGCCAATTGTCTTGATATAGTACCAATACACCGTCATATCACCAGTCCGTCTGTCCTCATCGCGAAGTGGAATATCCATCTCCGGACTAGAAAATGGCAGATCTTGTTGGGTTGCTGCATCTGGCTTGCCTTTCTTTGTTGCCTCCATCTGGACCTCTTTTTTATCCTCAATCGAGAGACTCTTGATATATCCCGAGGCTCTCGAGTTGAGCTCTTCAAAGGTGCCCTGTTCAACGATTTTTCCAGAGTCGCTTAGGGCGATTATATGGTCTGCAAAGGGGAGTCGGTGAACTACATCAGGGCGCTTAGTTAAAATCTTTGAATGAAGGCAAGATCAAAACTTGAGGGCTTCAAAAGGGTCAAACATACGGCTGTTTGTAGTCATGACGACAGTAGTATTCGTTCTGCGGAGAATTCCATCCACATCAAGTAAGGCATGGAATATATGTTCTTCTGTAGTTGGATCCAAGCCACTGAAGGAATCATCCATGATAATCATATCTACTTTTGAGTAGATGGCCCTAGCAAGTGCCTAAAGACAACTTAGTACGTGACAGTCAAATTGTTCAGGTATGACAAACCAGCCGTTGCTTTTGTCCTCCGCTGAGAACTGCCCCTTGCGTGCCCAGCATTGTCTGGTCGCCCTTAGGCATAATTTTGATGTCATGGTCCAATGCGCAAGCTCTGACAACTGTATTGTACCATTCCAAATCGAAAGCTGATTCTCCAAGGATATTGCGCTGTACTGTGCTATTTAGAAGCCATGGAGTTTGGCTGCAATATGCAATTGTTGTTGGGCCTACTCGTAGAGTTCCGCTGACCAGAGGAGTCTCACCAAGCAGAGTACTGACAAATGTCGACTTGCCGCATCCAACGGGACCGACAACAAGAGTCAAGCTCCCACGGTGAATTTCAAACGTCAGCCCTTCAACAACAATCGGCTTTTTCTTGTCCCACCCCGCATTCCGGTTTTGCGCAATTATAGCTGGTCGTCCCGCTCTAGGATGATCCTTTTCTGAAGCCAAAGTAACGTCGCCGGAGCTATTGTTTGATAGTGTAATCTGAGGCAACCTAACAGATTCCAACTCTTTCTCGGTTGACCGGGGAGATTCAACCGTGCAAAATTCGTCGGCCCTATCATCATGCCTTGACTCTGAAAGGAGAAAACGATTGATTCTCTCAATAGAGCCTACGGCGGTGGCCAAACCGGTAGCAGCCTCCACAAGTGTGCTAATTGGAGTGGCCAGGAGAGTAAAAAGTGTCAAAGCTGTGAACGCTTGAGCCGTGGTCAACCCGGCATGATCGGCCTCTCGTCGCGCTAGGATAGAGTAAATGGTAAACGAGATGACTGGGGAGATTGAAACATTACTATAGGCTGTGTTCACCTGTCAGCAAACATCGAGAGCAAAGAGAACAAATCCAATCGGGTGCTACATACCAACCCCCACGACAAGTATTAACAAACGACGGAATTTCTCCGATTTCTTTACCTCCTCAATCCTCATCCCTTGAATGATCTCGAATATTTTGTCTGTTAAACCGGTGATTTTCACACCTTTCATGGAGCCGAGGACATTGGCAGTGGCATCCACCCGTCTCTCGATTGCCTCGAGCCACATTCCTTGTCGTGGAACAGCCAAAGCTGAAATTAGGCCAGCCATAAGCATGCATGCTACAATATATCAGCTATTTGTGTAAGGACCGAGCAAACGAATTGAATAGGTCATACCAACTGCTACCGCGATAGGGGCTACGCTTGCAACGCTCAACTGTCTCCAAAGAAGCCAAAGCGCAATGGGTATCTCGACGATGCATGCCCAAAAGTCATGTATATATCGCAGACCTTGGGCTATTCTTTCAATGTCGGCGCTCATAAGTGTCAGCGGTGCACTTTCCTCAATATCAGTGGCTAGCATCACGGTAGTCTTTCGATAAATCATATCTATGAGGCTTGCACGCATCATGGAAATTACGCGGTAGGCTTTGTGCTGGGCTACTGCGGTTGATACCTTCATAGGTAGATTAGTACCATATCCTTGCAGAATGATATGCTACAACAAATAATCATAACTAACCGCAATTCCAACATAGACGAACGCGAACGCCCCAATTAGCCCATAACCCTGGTTCTTAGCGTTGCTCCCACCCCTCTCTTGGATCCAAGTGATTGTTTCATCAACGAGGAAGGGCTGTGCAAACACGAAACCTAGCTGCAATGCTCGCGGGATAATTCCTTCTATGATGGGCCATTTGAAGTGCCGTAGGCTCGCGAAAAGTAGGCTACCAGTGGAGTGCGTTTTTGATGCTACGCAGCCTCAGTAGCCATTCCTTATCCTCTGGAAGGAACGAAGAATGCAATACAAAAAAAAGAAAGAAAAAAAAAATACCTCTTTCCCAAGTGGCCTTCAGCCCATTGTCACCCGAAGAGACGAGTTTTTCATCAATTGTAGGGAAGCATTCCTGTGTAAGTATCGCTTTGTTGCCACGTATAAGAAGCGGATTTAGCCATAAGAAGAAGCTCTCGCCAAATATGCCACTCGCGGTCTCCGGCGGGGGATGCTTGTAACCTTCTTTGAGCAAACTCTTTTTTGACGTAGATTCTGGAATGAGTAGGACTATCCTCAAAGCGACAGTGGCAGTAAACAAAATCTGAATAGCCTTTGGCAGCGAGACGTAGTACAACGTTCTGGCACGAGCGAGATCTAATATTGGGGAGAGCAATAGATATAGGCTCAAGATTGTCGAGGGTTTGACGCTTCGTGTATGCTCTAAGTGTGAAAGCAACGTAAAAAGCGCCGACGCGGCAAATGAAAGCGAAATAGTTGGTATCGTGGCGCGCGTCTTATCTGCGGACAGTCGAAGCCAAAGTACTAGAAGGACCAGTTGAACAATCGTTAGGGCAGAGAGGCCGATCTATTTTCAATAAGCAAAGTATTCAACATTGCGTGTAAATTGCAACGTGTTCTATACCAGTTTAACAAGATGAAGCAATCCACCGTTAACCTTCCTCGTCTCGTGTTGTAAATGATACAAGCGAGGGATTGACGCCAGCAACAAAATAGCAGTCACGGGTATCGAGAGGATAGATTCTTCGAAGAGTAATGTAAAGTCGAAGCCGTTAAGACATTCATTTGATACACGGGGCCCGAAAGAGCCCTCAAGGTTTCCGGAGCATGATGTCGACCGGACAGCAAGTTTCCCAACCTTATTTGCCAAAAAATGAGGCACTAAGGCCCACATGGTTATGCCTGATGTGATCGACAGAAGGTGCGTGTTGAGAAACGCGCAAGATGGCAGTCTCTGCTTTCATGAATGTTGATCGGCTTTTGTTGTATGTTGTGGATCTCCCTGAGCATATCGTGTATGTTGCCGATTTAGCCAAACATATTGAATCTTAAGGAATCATGGAAAAAGAGTCCGCCCAGAAAATTTAAGAATAAAAGTTTAATGGCATTCAAAGAATAAAAACCTCCGAGTCCTGCAGGTGTGGGTGGGAGGGTATTCTCTTACCCCTGTCGACTCTGGGGGCTAAAGCCAACATCCAGCACTGCAAAGAGCAGATTCTCTCAGTCATACACTAGGGATAAAAGAATATCAAAAAGGAGACGTTGGGGTGCCCAAAGCTACCTCAATATTGTGTGGTATTGAGGCGAGCATCTTCATCGCTTGGCCTGGTGAGAGATCATGCTTCGTGGCCAACGCTACAGTACACTCAGCCCCAGATGCCAGAGGCCTGTCAGCTCTGTCCCTCAGGAGGTAGGGCTGCAATTTGGCAGCGCAAGCGAATTATCTGTTTGCTAAGCTTGTCGTCTCGAACATGTGCATGCTGAGGTTGCAGTAGCGCCATGTAGGGTAAGCAGGGTTACGATGCTGGAGCTGATGGGATGACTGTCTGATCCTCTTGCCAGGGGCCTACCAGGGGTACGACCAATAGTAGAAGTGATGACTTGCGGCTTCGATAACTTTAGAAACACGGGACTCGTAGAGCCACGATTGTGAAGAGGCGTGTCTTGTGCAGGTTTCCAAGAAGGAGAAGACGTGAGGTTGCAGGGGTTCAACGTGGCGGTCACGTGGACGGCCCTGAAGTCCTCATCGAGGGAAATACTCCAACTCTTTGTCATGAAGCTCATGAATGGTACCTACGGCTTTGTCCGTTGATGGGGTGATTGCGAGGGAACCTATCATATAAACCACTTCTCGGCGGCATGAGAGGTTAAGTAGAACCTAGGGTTACGAGATTATGGACAAATGATCCTGCGAAGCTCAGGGGACAATTATTCGAAAATTTAATATTGCACAGAGTCCAAGGATATGGGGCCTCTTGACATTCACAGGCGAGGCAAACAAGATTAATATAAGTGCAGAGAAAATAGGCAGCAAGATAAATCTATATAGTACGACCAAGTCTAGAAAGGCGCCATCGACATCATGCTACCTTGGCTGTCCGTAGGATCGACTCGATCTTCTCTAATCCCTCAACCTCAGAACCTCGTGAGAAGATATGCCACTAGAAGGTATCGGAAGAGAATTAGCACATTTTTCAGATTGGTGCTTAAAAGCTTAAGTAAAAACGGGACGGGGGGAGGGTGGTACGTACGTCTTTCAATATCTCCCTGATCGTGGCTGAACCAGTCATGGCTAGGACATGTTCAAAATATTCCTTGGACACTTCGAATGGCCGCGCTGTTAGATTTGGTATGTATTTACCCACAAGCTTGGGCACATCGAGCGTTCGGCTATCGATGAGCTGCAACAGACACCGCCGGAACGCAGGTACGCCCGGCAGAAGTTGGGATGAGTGGAATGGAATGTCTATCCCCTTTAGAGGAATCGTGGCTTTCCCAGCGGACAGCACGATATGTTTGTCGTGGTAACGAGCCTTGATGTCAGCCACACGGGCGGCAACAAGCGATGGAATTGTCGACTCTGACGGGGTAATCTTCTGCTCTTTGATTGTGTTCAATACCTCCGTCAAGCACTGTAATGCCCGTAGCTATTTGAAATAGTCAGTACAAGAAATGAAAAAATTGAGGGTTGAAATCAAGCGCGGAGAGCTCACATCACCGGGGCACACGTATTGTAGGCCCGCAACGTTAAAGTTAGCTATTTCGAGCAACCATCCAGTTTGCGATACAATTGTTTGCACAACAAGCTTAAATGCACTTTCGTCGAAATCTAGATTGACAATTGATTTAGCAAGGCATTGCACCATGATTGGTTTATGGGAGCTCTTACCTGAGGAAACACGGCTGGGGTTCACAGCACACATGGCAAATGCGGACCGGCCGGCCGAATCTCGCTCCACCGCGTACTGCATCATAAGCCCACGATAAAAAACCACTTTAACTAGGCTCTCAACTGTGAAAATGCCTGCTACTGCCCCGAGGGCGGAGTATTCTCCGAGAGAGTGGCCAGCGTACGAGCTACGTTCAGATATTAGACCACGCGATCGCATATCTGCGAAGATCGCTAATTCCATAAGCGTTAACGCTGGTTGCGTGAACTGGGTCGCAGAGAGGAGGCCGGACGGGGAACTATATGTATAGGACTCCGTTTCCTCGTTAATTGTTGGGAACATTGGCAAAAGCTCCACCGTTCCGTCCGGTTTAGTGTGTTCGCGCTCCATCTTCATGTATGTGTTACGGATGTGCCTCCCGCGATGACCTCTGAAATGGACTGTCAACTCTTTGGGGTCATTCCGGACGATATATGTGATCTTGAAGCCTACATATCCATCCTACGTTAATAACGGCGTCGACACGACAAAAATGACAGATGAAAATCTATACATACCATAATTTTCATGGAAATAGGTATCAGCTGCATCCCAGACCTGTCGCGCGGCTGCGCTTGTTTCATAGAGCTCCATGCCCATCCCTTTCTGCTGGCTTCCCTGACCGGTAAACAAATATGCTGTCTCTTCTGGTTCGATTTCTGCTTCCCCGCGGAGTACAGTTTCTCTTCGCTCGGCATGAACTGCTTGAACAGCAATAATCTTCCTTCCTGCCACCATACCCACATGCTGAAAGATCACCTCTATCTCATCACCAGGAAGTACCATGCTTGTAAAAGAACAATTGAAGCTTCGGAATGAACCAACATTCGGAGATATCCAATGCTCGACAACCCCACGCACTCTTGCAGATGTGTACATGCCATGGGTAATTAGACCCGGGAGATCTGCATATTGTGACAAGGAACGTGATACGTGAATAGGGTTGAAATCCCAAGACACGTGGGCATATGCCTCGTTTGAGTCTGGTGTCGTTATGGCGACCGAAGAATTCTGCTCAGTAAGAGGGACGGGGTTATCAAACATGACTCTAAGGTCCGTCGGAGCTCCATGGCGCTGGAGAAAATCAGTCACTGGATTACCTGTGCAAGCTGCAGCGCGGAAGGCAACGATGGCAACTGGCTTGGTTCCTATCGATGAGCGCTTCAACCGAACGTTACCAATGGTAGTAATTGCGCTAAATGTATCCCGGTCCTTGAAATAGTATGTTGAGTTCAGCGAAAACACGAGAGTCTGATGCAAAAGGTCTAAACTGGAGTCCCGGAGATTAAACCATGATTTTGACTTCAAAATGGCTACCTCCTTGGGTGAAGATAGGTAAATCTCAATCTCAGGCTCGTCAACCTTACGGAATGTATTTTCATAGTCGGTATATGTGCCGCGATAGAGGAACTGGCTGGTGAGCTCCAAAATGGCCTGGCCTTTCCGATAGACTTGTCCTCGGACCTCTACAAGTTTTCCGGATTCTTGATTTGTCACTGCCATAATTCGCGACTTTGTCTCAAGCATATCCCCTTCCTGGATGGGAGCAGAATCATCGAGAATTCGGAATCCATTGGACAAATGTACGAGCTTGAGCAGGTCGACATCGAGTTCGAGGGAAAACAAAGGTTTCATCAATGCCTCCCACCCGACTACAACACCGAAATCCAATGGGGCGTATAGTATCTTGCCTCGGCGCTTGCTGGCTGCATCGCTGGCATTGCGGACACACTGCGCAAACTCAGCAATCGAGTCGGCAGTCACCTCGAGGGGCCCTTCAACAAAAGAGTCATGGACGGACGTAGCAACGGACGGTTGTTTATCAGTGAACCACACACGATAGTAAAAATCCTTCACGCGATTGTTGCGTTCCTCGATGATCTCGTGGATTGGCGCATAGCTCGCGTCTGGCTTGAACTGATATTTCAGCACAAGGCTGATAGAGCTTTTGTCTTTCTTGCGATGGTAGATAATTTCCAGGTCAATGAGGTTGCCCTCGGCGGGCCTGATTTCCACCACTTTCACGGGGTCCGAGTGTTTCCGGCACTCGAAAAGCAAGATGGCACACTGGTGATGGTCTTTCTCGTCGATCACAACAAACGAGTCACGTGATGGCTGGAACAACCGCCGCAACGGGTTCTCGCAGATCGCCTTTCCTTGGACGATCGTCTTCGAATTGAAGAACGCCTGTCTCCATCCTGCCCTCATACCACCTAGCGCTGCTAACCACTGGTCCAGTGACGGAGTCGGAGCTTTCACTGACGAAGAAAGGGTATACAGTACAGAATTTCCCGTTCCAGCCTTGCTGATGCTGATTCCGGCCAACTCTGCATCCTCCGGGCTCATCTTCGAGTACGCATTGAAACAATCAACGACAGGTACGCTAGCCTCAGCGCCGTCATAGTTCCTAGCAAGAATTCGGGCAATATGGCCGGTGTGGATTGAGTTCAAGATGTCTGCGACGGGTTCATCCACCGCCGTCGAATATTGGGCGGCAACAGGTCCATGGAGTATGCATACACGACCCACGTCCTGATCCACGACGGCCTGGAGATCCTCAGATTGCCATAACGAATCCTTCTTGAAATACATTTCAAAATCCTCGTCTAGAACGGGAATAAATGGAACTGGTTTTTGCCCCCTCCGTTTGCAGAGCTGGAGGAAATACTGCGCGTCCTGAGTGCCAATAAGTTGCTGTCTCATCTGGGGATTTTTTGCAAAGAAATTTCGCACGGTCGGCATCGGGTCGTCGATATCGTCAATAGCTCTGAATGTCTCTGGCTCGAAGAAGCGAGATTCCACGCGGAGAAGGAAATCAAACACCAGCTGCTTGAGCGAAGGGTGTATCCATCGACATTCGTGTTTAATATACACAAGCTCAATCAGCCTGTCTACAACCTCCGCATATGTCATTTCCTCGAGATCGACCGCCTCTCCAGCAGAGTTTTTCCCAAACCAGACTTTCTGATAGTCAGCATTCAGACTCTGGATGATGGAATCGCGCTGTTTAAGCAACTGTTGAACACGTTTGGATCGATCTAGACTGAAGATGGTTTTGTCAAGCTCGGCCCATAGACGCACTCCTCGCGTGGACAGCTTATGGATTGGCTCCCCCATTTCGGATGTTACAGTCAGGATGCCTCCCGCACCATTTGTATAGGTTTGTTCCCAGTCCGCGTCATCAACACCAGGAGTAGCAACAATGGCAGCCTTAGCAGCACGGCTTGTGCGTGCCTCTTTCGCCGTCATGACACGACTTCCTAGCAAAATTCCATCAAATGGCATCAATCTTTTGCCATATTTCAATGCCCATTCACCCGTTAAGTACTTGTAAGTGTCTTCGGCACCCCCGAATCCACTTCCAGCCACAAGAATGATGTTATTGCAGCTTCGAATCAACCCGTATGTTTGTATAATGGGTTGGTGGAAATCCTCAAAGGAATGGTGGCCACCTCCACGCCCACCGGTCCATTGGAGGATAATCGGGAACGAAGGATTGGCTAGTGCTATTTCAACTACTTGCCGGATAGCTTGAACTGAGCCTGGTTTAAAAGAGATATGCTTGAGTCCAATATCTTGAATATAGCCTTGCGCTATTTCTGGAGACGGAACCCCTGCTCCTATTGTCAACCCGTCAATTGGGAGACCTGAAGCACGAAGCTGTATAAGGAGTGGAATTTGCCAGCGAACGGAGTGTGGGCTTGCATAAATAATGTTGCAGGTGATACCTCGGCCGCTCGGGACTTTGTCGACAATTCTGCGGATGGCTGCTTCTAGGGTACTGGCATCATGGTAGCCACCGAGTGCCAATTCTATATGGAACCCAGCATTCATGGTTGCTGCTACGAACTCCCAGGAGGCAGTTGTTGGGGTCATTGCCGCAACCATAACTGGCGGTAGGCCAAGCAGCCGACTGAATTTTGTATCCACAGACACTCGACCAGCTGAGTTCCGAACTAGGCGAGGAGCGTACTTATCGCTCCATAGATCGCCAAAAACAAGACCTTCCCGGATGTCCCAGTTGAATATTTCGGACAGGTATCCTACATCGCGATTGAGGCCGTCAGCCGTCGCAGCCAGGATGGTCCTCAACCCCATTCCGTCTTTCATCCTGTTTGTGAGCGGTCCTATACCCGATGTACCGCCTGGACCAAAGTCGAGGATATGAGTGGCGCCTGCGAACGTTGTAGCTTTCTCCCATACTACTTGCTGTTCAGTAACCATGGCGATAAGATCGGCGATGATGTTCGAAGATCCACGTGCCCTCAGATCTTCTCCAGTTTTCGTGCAAAAGAGAGGAATTTGCAGGTCGTCTCCTGTAATAGACAAGTCATCCAGACTTTCTATTACCACTGTTACCACGTCTAGTAGGTACGAGCTGTGGAAAGGTGCCGTAATTGGGAGGAATCGATTACTGAATTCTGGCTTTCTTTTGCTAAACGGAACTCGTGTTTGTGAGCCAGAAGGCGCTTTAATCGACCGCAACCATACGTTCAGCCCATGGAGCGATAATGGGGGACCCGCGACCACAACATTCTGCGGCCCATTGATTAATGCTATTTCGACCTGCGCATCGGAGGCCAGCTGCTGATTGACGGCATCAACGCATTGCTGAATCTTTGATACAGGATATTCGTGAATGCTGAGCATTGGAGTCGGGACTCCCTCCCCGTGTTCTTCAGCATCAGCAACGACAGCCGGCGGTAGTTGGGAAATTGCAAAGCTCTCCTGACTGTATGCACCGATATGGAGAAGGATGCGAAGTGCGTCCAAAGAAAGTCTTTCGAATTCATCCCAGGTTTGCGCAACAGCTGTGACTGCTGCAACAATCACGCCCTGTGAATGACCTGTTGTCCCTGAGATTGCGCGTTGTATTTGCTCCGGTGTATAGCCGAGTACGTGACCCACGACTTTGAAGTTCAGCAGCTGGAGCAGCCCAATAAGTGGAAAGCTTACAGGGGCAGAAATGAGATACTCCGTTTCAGGCTGGTTTACTTCGTCCTCGAGCCAAAATTGAATATCGAATCCCTCGCCGTAGAATCGACTAAATCTCTCGTCGACAGAAAGTGTCCGCAAGAGGACTGCAGCGGATGCAACCAATTCGTGGACCATCGGCCAGTACGTATTATACATCCGCCGGATATCGTCAAAATAGTTTTCGTCATTTCCTTGGCCCCCGAAAATTGTATATATGGAAGCTTTTCCGTCCAATGCGGCGCTGAACAGCGCAGAGGGTGCATTGGGATTTGTCTTACCGAGCGCTCGCCGGGCTCGGAAAAATGCGGCAATAATGAAATCCTTTGTTTCAGTGGCAGAGTCTAGACCTTTTACCACTGTATGTACCTCTCTGTCTAGCAAAATCTCGCGTTCGAACGTATCCTGCAAAATTGCGAGCGTGATCCTTAGGATTTCATGAGACTGGATAGGCTCATGCTCAAGCTTGATGACGGCGAAACCGATAAAGCGCCCGAAAAGGTCGACCTTGGACGATATCTCGTCAGTAGGGCCTTCGCTAAGAACCCTGAGGAAGTCATCTCGAAGCTGTATTGCGGCTGGGTATGCAATACTTGGGACTAAGATGGAGTGCTCAAGCGTTTGATATCTGATAGTAAGGTTCTGATATGGTGACGTCGACGAAACTGGCGAAGCGGCGTCGATTGAGGCGGACGATGAGGTGTTCAACGAGGTGACTTCCTTTACCCAAGACTCGCTGTTGCTGCTCGACGGCACTCTGACGGGGCTAATTGGGCGCAAGCCAGTACCTCCTTTGATCAACACCATGGTTCCCTGAGTGACGTATCCAACCAGCGCGTTATGTTTGGTAGCAGCGTGGACGCTTTTCCTTATTCACGTGGTTGAATATCCCAATCCTTGCTGGGGCGCATTATCTTCTTTTCATAGGCACTTATATCGTGTACTCACCGCCTAAGTTGATGACAGCCGAAGACACAGGCGGCACTGAGCACAGACGAATGTGGCCGTGTAAAGGCGTTCTTGCGATAGATACTATATTTATTGCCTCTTATCGGGGTTTAAACATACAGGCAAGCTGGCCCCAGCCCTCTTAAACTAACAGCTCTATTTGCATTAGCTACACTAAGTGGGATAGTTCCTCGAAGCAATTGGCGTAATGCCCCTTTCTTCCAGCGTCCTACAGAGTGCTCCGTACTGCAATAGAATCGTATGGATGGATAGCTGTTCACAGCATAGCTCCTCACTAGAAAATCACGATAATTGAGACGTTAATGGCAGGGATGATGACAGTCATCGAGAGGTAAGCAGGAGCAGCGAATGCAAGCTCAGCAAAAGCGCCACCAACAACTCCGTCGGAGATCCCGCCCAAATCAAGAGCTTTCCAGCGGGCAACAGGGATCAGGACTGCGCCAAGACAGCCTGGCCGTTGTCAATTGCAAAGGCTGAGAATGATCCTGGCTGTGATCACACTTCATGATCCCACTCCATGACGTCCAATGCCTGAGCTGTCAACCCATGTATTGGCTTGAAGCTGAACTCATGACAACCAGAACAAGGGTGTTTCTTTGTTCTACTTTTGCGACTTTCTCTTGGACAGTTTTTAGATTCTCGTGTTGCTCCGTCGACGGCCAATGAGTGGCCCGACGATCTTCGCCCACGATATCTTCGAATCATCCATTTGATCCCTTCGCTTACCGCTCTCGAATAACAAATTCCTGTCATGCTGAGCACGCACCGGCTCACGTTTTATATGTGACAGAGCGTGTTCAGTCTCTCTAACCGCCGACTCATCTCGACCCTTCATACCCGCGAATATCCCTGCGGTGAACCCCCGGAAAATCCAACACACCCCCCTGGAAGCCACAGGGAGCCCAAGCAGGCCCACGTAACGCTGCATCGCCCAACCACTCTTCCCTTTAATTGTGATGCCTAGTGGAGTTGCGTGGGCCGATTGCGAAGTCGCTGGCTATGAAATTAAACGACAAATGATGGTGAGGTTAAATTTAAACTTATTTTTGGGTTGCTGTTAGTCTGATTCTGACTTTCTTTTAATATTTGAAGTTTGTTGTCCCGCCAGGAACTACTGATCTTTTTGATATTCCTCTAAACCAACGGATGCTATATATCTCTATCACCTCTTGCAGATATTGTTGGCGGTTCCCATAGTGCACAACTGGAATAACACCACAGCAGCGAAATTGAACAATCATATCCAAAATCTTCTTGAACGCTTCTTCTTGCTGATCGAGAGCATCGAATTCTAGCCATGGGGTGGAACCCGAAGTGCGGTAAGTGGATTTGCTCGTCGTCGAATCTTTTCGACCAACACTAAATGGGTTGTTTAGACTTGGAGCATCCCGATGCTGAGTACCCATACTGTGCCAGCGGCCCTGCCGCCATCTTGTTCAGCGCCCTCTTCGGCTTGACGGTAGCCACCCACATCTTGCAGGCAGTTCTCTACAAGAGAAAATACTGCTGGGTGATTATCATGGGTGCATTCTGGGAATGCGCGGGTCTTGCGTTACGCGCATATTCGACAAAGGACCAGACAAAAACCAGCACGGCATCCTCTGGCCAGCTGCTTGTGCTGCTGTCTCCCTTATGGATCAACGGCTTCGTCTATATGATTTTTGGGAGAATGGTTTGGTTTTTCATACCAGAGAAGAAGATTGCTGGGATTAAAGCATTGAAGATGGCAAAGTTTTGGGTGTGGCTGGATATCTTGTACGTTCCCTACTCTTCCCTCTTTCCTTTGTGACCCACTCTGGGTTGCTTAGAGTTCGGTATATTATGGCCTGGTCGACGATTCTAACGAGTGCGTAGCGCTTTCATTGTTCAGGCCACTGGTGGTATCATGGACTCCGGTTTCAGTGACGAAGCAAGCAAGATCGGTCTACGGATATACACCAGCGGTATCGCACTACAGCAATTTTTCGTCCTTTGCTTCACAGGTCTTTTGTTCAATTTCTATCGACACAACGTACAAGGCCGCGGCAATGTCGAACGGGGATATGGCTGGAAATCCCTTAGCTTTGCCATGTTCGCAGCGATTGCGATGATTACTGTACGTGGACCCTACATCTTGCTTTGCGGTGGATTTCTGAAAGCTAACCCGACCAGATCCGAATTTGCTTCCGTCTGGCTGAATTTGCCAGGGGTCCCCAACAACCACCCAGTATCCTTTCTACCAAGGAAGCCTTTTTCTACGTCCTCGAGTGTCTCCCCATGTGGATTGCCATCACTGTTCTTGCGGTCTGGCATCCCGGCCGGTTAATGCCTGGCGAAGACGGTGACTTCCCCAAGAAGGAGAAGATGTCCCGGAAGGAAAAGAAGGCGATGAAGAAAGAAGAAAAAGAGCGCAAGAAGATGGAAAAGGAGGACAAGAAAAACCGCCGACGCCGAAGCAGCAGCCGCAAGCGACGCAGTGACCTGGTTCCCTTAGAACAGGCTAGAGAGTCTGGGGATTACTACTACAGTGACCAAGGACGCTAAGATCGTACTCCTTATGGAAAGCGGAGATGAGTTTCTTTTGATAGCAAAAGGTATTGGCAGGATGTTTTTGAATCGAGTCGCAGTATTTTATGCGTTGAGATAGGGTTGGGTAATTTGCAACATATATCTCAGTGGGACAGTTTGGACATGAGACATGAGCCTTTTTTTCCTTTTTCTCCATCACTAGTTATATCTTAGCAGGGAGTTTGCATGGTTCTGCAAAAAGCAAGGAATTTGCTCTGTATTCTAATAATTTACATATGGGCGTACACAAGTTTTATGAGTTCACTGGATACTACATACTATTTGAAATGGAGTATTCCTCCTTTGCATAGTGCTATCATGTTTTCAACGCCAAAATGCTATGGAGTAATAACAAAAGCCGGTCCTCTCATTAAGTCAGTTATTTCGTACGAAAAATCGTTATTTGCTCCATGTGTCGATACACATGGTTTACAACATCAAGAAAGGGTCCATGCCCTCGTTGACTTGTCTGAAGAAAAGCCAAAGGAATTGTCATAAGCAAACACCTTCGGCATTTGTAGAACTCAACAGTAAAAATTGAAAACCCAATATTTTTGTCTATTACCACTGTTCTAGATGCTCAGTATGCTAACGCATGCTCAGTCCACCAAACTATTAAAAAGTAATGACAGAAAATATACAAGAAAAAGAAGAGGGAGGCAAGAAAAGGGAGAAATTGATTGAGGAGCAACGCTGAAAGGAAAAAAGGAAGCGAAATCCGAGAAGCGAAATCATAATTGCAAAAGCCCACCCTCAAATCCTACGACTCCGCGAATGAATATTTGCGCCATTCTCCAAGAGAAATCTAACGGTCATTTCCGAACCGCCCCGACTCGCCGCATGCAAGGGTGTCTGGCCATCGCAATCCCTGGCCTCCAACTCCGCACCAGCCTGCAGGAGCAGTTCCACAATAGCCAGGCTGCCCTTCTCACACGCCTGATGCAGTGGTGTGCGACCTTTCCAGTTTCGCGCATTGACGTTGGTTGGTGGTATGCCATTTCGGCGTCTGCAATGCAGTAACAAGCTAGCAATGGCGCGTTTGTCGTTGGCAGCGGCTAGGTGCAGGGGTGTATCGCCGTCGCTGTTGCAAACATTTGGGTCGGCGTCGCTGTCTTCAGACTCGAGGAGGAGACGAACGACGTTTGCGTGCCCTTTTGTGGTAGCTAGGTGGAGCGGCGTTAGGCCTGCTCTGTTGGGGGTGGAGGCATTGAAGCCGGCGTCGAGGAGGGCTTCCAGTGTGGCCTCGGAGCCCTGAAGGGCGGCACGGTGGAACGCTGTCTCCTCCATGGTCGCTGCTGGTGATCTGGGATGCAGTGGAAGGGCCATGGCGTGGGATGGTGAAAGGGGGTCGTAGGTCGTTTCGTAAATGTCGAAGGGGTGGCCGTTTGATGACATCAAAATGTTGGACGAGACATCTTGGCACGAACAGTATTGATATCCGTCGATATCATGGCGCTGCAAGCCGTCTTCGGTGAATTTACAACTGGAGCAGTGGTCCCAGGCAGCGAGTTGATGAGACGTCAAGTTGTTCGCGTTTGTGTCAAGTGCAGACTGTTGGGTGTGCTGCTGGCCACTTTTTCCAGCCGACGATGTCCCATGGCATCCTCCGCAGCAGCATGCGCTTGAGTTCGATGACGAGTCTGAGGATTCCGTTGATTTATCTTGCTTCTTGGATTTGTTTTTATTAGGCTTTATGCCATTCTTCAATCCTATGGAAGATATATTAGTATGGGATGGTCTATCGGCTGGCAATTGACATAGAAACTAACGATTTCGATATCCTCTCTGGGCGATCCGATTCTGAGCCCTTCGTCTCTCTACAGGGTCCGTCAACGAAGTCCAATCTTCGCTAACGACTGTAATCGTCTGGGGAAAGCAGGATGCGTCGGTGTTCTCCATCTTGTCGGTTTGATGCTTCTCATCTCAGCATCCGATGGGCGAATATCGCCTCAAGATATCTCCCACTGCCTTTCATAGTTTGATAGAGAACTATCCGCTCCTCAGTGTCGGCTAGCACAACATACGTAGTTGAAACTCTTGAAGCATACTGAGCAGAATCCTAGCTTACAGCTCACGGTCACTCCTGATCACGGCTGAAGGACTGAATACGTATGCCGAGACACAAAAGAAGCCTTGATCTGATCTGAGATCACACTCTATTGGGCAAAGCAGGCATGTCAATGTATGGCGAGAATTAAGGTTAAATTCTGGAGCCGCAAGGATCGTCGTTTGACAGGTTGCACAGTCGATGCTGACACGAGCGAGAAGGATCCGCGATGGAGAGGAAGTCCGGTGTTACCAAAGTTCGGGAGCCCGAGTGTCCCGGTCGACGCATCCATGTTCCCATGGACACTCCCGATGGCGGTCAACCCGAGTGGCATTACTGCACATATGTGGCCGCCCCTAGCCGATCCCTGCTGGCGAAGGTTGTCGCGCTCTCAATGGTGCTCAACGCTCGGTCAGCTGCATGGTCAGCTGCATGGTAAGCAGTTTGGTGGAAGTAAGGTTTCAGGGACCAGCAAGGTGACCCTGGCCACGCATGGAGAGCCCGTCGGTCCGTTTTAAAAATAGTTCGGGAGGAACGAGGACCTTCCCCAAAATAGCAAGCTTGCAAAAGCACGCCAGAGCATTCCTTCTCTGCAAGCAATTCAGAGCCGGTCGAAGGCGAAGGCTGAAGGATCTCCTCCATTGTTCGCGCTGGTTCGTGAACTGATCCTCTTGGGTGGAGGTTCGAGTTCCCGCTTATTCAGCAGATCGGCTAAGTTAACTAGCGGGTATCCATCTAAGCTGAATGCACATGGCCTGCCTACTCTGTTCTGCGGAGACGAGCTCGATCAGCGCTCGATAGACAGGCCAGGCAGACAGACGACTTGTTCATGGGATTCCTAGCTAGATAGCACAGTAGCGATAAGGAAGGCTACCCGGAGTTTCATTGATGCTGTCCATGTCCTGGTCAATGTCAGCTTCCGACTCAGATCAAGATTTGATCACGAAAATGATGATACCCTTCTTGAGGCATACACACGAGGCAGATGCCACGTGCTACAAGTCCTCTTTTAGATTAGATCCATGAGATGCACCAGACAGATCGATCAGGCCTTATGCTAAAGACGGCGCCGATTTCCCGACAAGATCTTATCAGGCCAGGCTGGAGGCAGCCCACATCCACCCATGTGTACCAACACTTTGGATCCGGCACTCGGGTCTTGTTGTGCGTCTTCAAGGATGTTCAGCCCTTTTGGATGCATGGGTATGGCTTGGGCTGCCGTATTCTCAGAATCGCTAGCCTTGACACCAGAGGGTGCCGAGCCCACACTTTCGCTGCCATGGCGCATCTTCAGTAGCAAAAGCCCATCGCACCGGAGGATCTTCTCCTGGAACTCTGCGCCAATACATAGGAACCATTGCAACTAGGAAGAATGAACGCAGAAAAGATTCCGAAAGTAAATTATTTGTATTAAGGCTGTCTAGACGCTAAAATTTATTCCAATTCCAACTTATCCTCAATCCTTGAAAATCCTGAACATAAACGCTAACAGCTATTTTAGAGATAGGAGGAGAGTATACGCAACAAGCTCCGGGAGAATAGAAATAAATGTGCATTATATGCTTTTTTTCCGAGTCCCAAACACATCCAATAAAACACAAAGGAAACATACATTGAAGATCAAGCCCCTAAGTAGAAGCGGCGACATAGTGCGGTGCAAGTAAAGTCAACATTTCGTTCAGCCTGGAGTTCTCTACCAACTTTTCCAAACTGACATTGAGTCCTCGGCCACGTAGTGCAAGCGCGACGTGTGCGATGCCAACAAGATCGCCTCCGAGTTCAAAGAAGCATGCATCAGAGCGAATCTTGGTCACAGAGGGAAGTGTTTGGCTCCATATATCCTTTAGAACCTTCTGTAAGGCAGTAGAGTGCTTCCTGTCCAGCAGTTCTAGACGCTGCACCGCGTTTGACCGTGGCGACGAGACGGATGCCGGGATAATTGGCAACTCTTTCCGATAATCCATGGGAGACGGAAGCTTCGCGGATACGTTGGAACAGAACATTATAATTGTCTCGGTCACCAATCCCAGTAGCTCTTTAGCAAACTCCCGGGTCATGACGCTTTCTGCGGTGGTAAGAATGATGTCGACGTTATCTCCGACAGGAACAGAAAGGATGGAGATGTCCACCAGATCAAGGTCCGCACCCATGAAACCCTCATTATAGAGTGTTCCGCCCAAGTCCAAGGCTTCAACAGCATCCATATTTTGGTGCTGAACCACGCTGCTGAAGTGGGCCCACTGTGGCCAATCAGTGCATTTCTTGATGATATCACGGAATCCAAGATGCTCGAAGGGTACATTCGCCAGTTGCTGGTTTTGCACATATTGAAGAAGGTCGAGCACCGTCCAATCAGACTGGAAATCAACTCGGACTGGGACCACGTTTAGGCATGGGCCGACGATTTGATCAACTCCACTTAGGGCTACATTGCGACCAGAGATGGTATGTCCGAACACAATGTCTTGTTTTGCGGATAGACGCGCGAGAATAACTGCCCAGGCCGATTTAATAACCGTGGCAAAGGTTATGCCATCGTTGATTGATGGCCGATAGGGGATCCTTTGAGTTAAGCTGACCACTGGGTCGGACGGGTCCCTGAGTTCCGGTTTTTCACGAGCTAAGAATTCAGTCATAGAGGAGCCAGCAAGAAGATCTCGCCAGTGCTCAACAGAGGCTTGATGTTCATCCATGCATACTTTGTAGGTATAGCTGGAAAATGGGGTTATGGTGGAAATGGTATCGCCATTATAAACCGCCCTTAATCGTTCAAAGATTGTCGGAAGCGAAACACCGTCATATTGCGCGTGAGATATGCGCATTACAAGACGATGAGCAAGGCCATGGCGTTCTTGAATCAGGAAGAATCGAACTAAGGGTTCTTCCAACCGGAAATCCCCCGAGATCTCCTCCTCGTAGAGCCGCTGGCTAACTGCTTCAATATCGTCGGCAGCAATCACCAAGAAAACCGGCTCTAGCTTTTTGAGAACCACTTGCCAGAATCGGGCACGGAAGGAAATAAATACAGTCCGGAGAACATCGAAGTCCTCGACCACTTGGAAGCAGCTTTGGCGAAGGCGCTCAATGTCTACCAAGCCATTTCCTTCAAACCAGAAATAATTCAGCATCCATCGTGACTCTGTTAATGCGCCGGTTAGAGCAAGGTCTTGGAAGTTCGTTGAAGGAAGAATATCTGCAATGGCGGATTTGTCAACAGAAAGTGTAGGGCATACGGCCTCCTCTAGGAGGGTATCAAGATCCAGGCAAGTAACAGCGGAATAGGGTTTGTGCTCGGCCGCAAGGTTGGCAGGAGCTTTGAGATCCAGGAAGGTTGCGGCATCGAGGAGGGTAGGGTTCTGAAATATATCCACAACGCTCATCGTAATATTGGATGCACGAGCAAGGCTGACAAGCTTCATGGCAGAGATAGAATCGCCGCCTAGGCGGAAAAAATTGTCATCGAGTCCAACAGACTGTACATCCACACAGAGAACCTGAGCCCAAAGTTTCGCAAGGGTGATCTCGGTGTCCGATTGCGGAGGTCGTTTATCTGTGCGCGACAAGGAGTACAGTTGAAGCTGACTATCAGTTAGCTCAACAACCATTTTCCTTAATAACAGCCGATCCATCTTGCCAGCGGAGCTGGTAGGCATGCTGCTAATAGGAATCCAGACTGAAGGGATCATGTAGGCAGGAAGCATCATATACAAGGTTGACTGAATCTTGGTAAACAGTTGATGGAGGTCGACCGACAGGTCCAGCGAGATATTAGTGGGATCAGCATTTTGCGTAGTAGAGCCCTTGGGATAAAAGTAGGCCACCAAACTCTTCTTGTTTCCCGCAGAAGCCAGATCGACAGCCACATCAGTGATTGGGGGGAGATAATTGGTAATATGATGCTCGATCTCTCGGGGCTCTATGCGCTGCCCATGGAGTTTTATCTGTGTATCTCTCCGCCCAAGGTATTCGATGGTCCCGTTATCGTTATATTTAACCAAATCGCCGGTGCGGTAGACTCTTCCCTGCGGGTCAGGGATACTATGCTGTCGCATCCAGACTGGATTATCCACAAAGGATGCCATCGTTTTCTGGATGTCACCGAGATATTCTTGAGCCAGAATGGGGCCTTCGACAAGCAGTTCTCCTACACATCCAATTGGAGCGAGCTTGTTAACATTCTCGGGATCTGATATCCACAAGCGACACCCGACAGGTTTTCCAATCGTTGAAGGAGAGTCATCAGGCTGTAGAATTTCAATGGCACAGCACCAAACGGATGCTTCACTAGGCCCATAGATGTTGAATAGTCGCTGGGTCTTTCCAGCCCATGTTGTCAAATTGTTTTCTGTGGGACATTCTCCACTAAGCACCAAAGTTGCTAGGTTTGGCACTTCAGCTGGAGTCAAAAGTGCTGCTACTGTAGGAGTGAGACAAGCCCAGTTGACATTCATATCATTTATTGAAGTGGCCAGGTTATTCATTCGATCGTGATCAGAAATAACGCAAACAGTGCCGCCACAGGCCAAGGTAGTGAATATCTCAGCGAAACTAACGTCAAATGTGTAGGCGGCGAATTGGAGGGCACGAGTATTGGAGTTAAGCCCTATGGACTGCGAGTGGTCACGCATGCTGGTGCAGATAGCACGGTGTTCAACAACTACCGCCTTTGGCTTCCCTGTGCTTCCGGAAGTAAAGACTAGGTATGCGGGAAGTGATGGGTCAACTTTCGAAAATGATCCAGGCGCGTTTGGGAGTTGAGAAATAGTGGAAGAATCCACAATCACCAGATGACTGGTTAAGCCTTTAGCTAACACAGCATGTTGAGGGGCGGCAAGCGTATGATCCGCGCCAACACTAGTTGTGATATCAGCCAAACGGGCAGGGGGATGCTCTGGATTGAGCATAACACATGCTCCTCCCGTCTTTAGAACTGCTAGCATTGAAACGATCGCCCAGCATGACTTGTCAAAGCAGAGCATCACCTTTGAATGGGCAGCCACTCCTAATTTTGCTAACAAGAAGGCGAGGCGAGATGCCGCATTGTCAAGTTCTTGGTAGGTCAAGGAACCATCCCACCCATCTATCGCTTGTTTTTGTGGAGCTTTCTGTGCTTGGGCCTCGATAAGATCTTGCACACAGGCGTCTAGGGGCTCAACCTTTTGTCCTGCCCAGTCGAGGACTTGGTGTAAATCACGTTCCCCAAACAGATCGGCGTCCATCAAACTCGTTTCAGGGGCTCTTTGAGTTAAGAGGTGCACCAGGTTTTCAAAATGGTGTAACATCCAGGATACCTGCTTCTGTGAAATGACATTGTCATCATAGCGAATATGGACGTTGATATCGTTGCCACCTGTCTGACATTCAACCAGTAGTGCGTAAGTGTCGAAATCAAATTGATTTGAAGGTACAATCTCAAGACCGAGGTCGTTAGAATTGGTGTCAAGCAAAGGCTGAATAAAGAATAAATGATTAAAGTCGCTAGAACCCTGTGGGACAAGTCGACGAATATGCTGAAGGCCGGCCTGTTCAAAGGGCATCATCTTGATAGCTTGCTGGTGGATATTGGTCATAAATTCCCCAATGTTTTGATCCCGATTGACCTCAATCCTAACTGGCACTGTCGCAATCGTCGGACCGACCATATTGTCTATGTCCTTGAGAGGCGCAGTCCTACCCGAAAGGACATGGCCGAAAATGATATCGTCGGAGCCAGTGTACCGGCTAAGAAGAAGTGACCACGCAGATTTTAGAATAGTGGGATTGGTATATGCGGTGCCATTTTCTCGGGTCAATTTAATATGATGGGTCCGCTCTTGATTTGGTCGTGGCTCGCGCATGTTTGCGGGGATTGCAGGAAAATTCGCGGGAGAGCTTCCTTCAAACTGTGAGCGCCAGAAATCATCGGAGAGCTGCTGGTCACTATTTGCCAGATAGTGGATAAAATTTTTGTAAGGTGCAATTGGGGGCAAAGCCGAAATTCCTTTTTTGTAAATGAGTTCCACCAGCTCGAACATAGTGGCTTCGCTCCAACCATCGTAAACAGAGTGATGAGCGGTGTATATGAAATGGATACTAGGATCATTCTCGCCGCCCGGTGCAAGGCCAAATCGCATGAGTGGTTGACCATATACCATCGGAGTTATCTTGTCTCTGCCGATATAATCGTCAACTGAGGATGCGGTGTGCCAAACGAATTCTTCTGATAGAACCACTTGAAGCGACATCGAGGAACTAGTGTGAATAATCCTGGTTCTCATAATTTCCTGGGCCTTCTGCAAGAGTTCCCATGCTTCCTTGTACTTCTCGAGGTTGATAGTTGCCGGTAAGCGATACACTGATCGAGAAACATATGCGTTCTGATCTCTTGCTGTAAGTGCCAGGAGTCCCTCTTGAAGGGAAGTACAAGGATAAATGTCTTGGATATGATCCCGACCGACCCCACAGAGAGAAGCAGCTTCATCAATGATGCCCTCTACTCCATCCTGATTGAGTAGTGCAAATGGTTCCAGAGTCACGTTGTCAATTTTTTGAACCTGGGTGGATCGGTCCGCAGCATCAGCCATCTTGCTTAGCGTTTGGAGGGAAACCATATCTGCGACTGTCAATGTAATTCCCGCCTTGGCTGATGCCGCGACTACTCGTAGGGCACCGATTGAGTCCCCGCCAATCAGGAAAAAGTTGTCATCGGCACCAATACATTGAGTTCCAAGGACTTGTTGCCAGATCTTGTGAAGAGCTTTCTCCGTTGGGGTAGAGGGGGCTCTCTTTTCAGAGTTGTCAAGAGAATAGCTAGCCAGCTTCTCGGAAGAGAAGCCATTTACAGTTTCCCTGAGCAGCTTGCGATCCAGCTTCTGAGATGCAGACACTGGCATATAGGAGAGGGGGAGGAAGAATGCGGGGACCATATACTTGGGTAAAACTCCAAAAAGTCTTGCTTGAAGAGCGTTAAAGCTGCTTTCATACGACTTGTTGAAGGGGCGCAGCAACTTTTCTGGTTCGCCAATTGTGCTGTCGCCCTCGCAAATGAAGGCAGCTAGAATTTTGAGGTTTCCTCGCCCTTTTGGCGTGATAACTTCAACTGCCACTTGGAACGAGGTATGAGGAAGGGCAAGTTTTATTTGGTGTTCAATTTCGCCCATTTCAATTCTTTGGCCGTGCAGCTTCACCTGAGTATCCTTTCGCCCGATGAACCGCAATGTGCCATCAGGGTTATATTTCATCAAGTCGCCAGTGCGGTAAAACCGCCGGCTCTCTCCGTTCTCATTCCGAGACCAAGCTGGATCCTTGATAAAAGCGGCGGCAGTCTTTTCTGGCTCATTCAAATAACCTCGAGCTAGAATCGGCCCTTCGATAAACAATTCCCCGGCAGCTCCAATTGGGGCTAGCCTATCAATATTTTCGGGGTCAACGAGCCACAAACTGCACCCAAGGCCTTTTCCGATGTTTGTAGGATCTCTAATAACCGACGTTCTCGTGTTGCAAGTGGATGACACGCTGCATTCACTCGGGCCATAACTGTTGATTAGTTGCACTGACCCAGCCCAGAGATTGATAACTTCTTTGGTTAGCGGTTCACCACTCAGGCAGAGTGTCTTTAAAGTCTTGATGGTGCTGGGAATAAGGAGAGTGGCGACGGTCGTCGTGAGTTCGCTCCATGTGACCTTGTACTTGTTCATGGCGTCTCCAATTGCGTTCATCCTTTCCGACTCAGATGGGACACAAACACATCCGCCAAGCATTAGAGTACCCCAAATTTCTTCGATGCAGACGTCGAAGGTGTAGGCGGCGAACTGGAATGTCCGTGTATTTGGTCCGATTCCCATATTACTGCAGTGGGCACGCAAACCCGTTACAAGTCCACGGTGCTCCAGAATGCTCCCCTTAGGTTTTCCTGTACTTCCAGAAGTATATTGAATGAACACAGCATTAAACGGCTGAACTGGCGAAGTTACAGGCTCCAACGGAACCAGAAGACGGTCGAGATGATCGCGGTCAACAGGAATGGCGGATGACGCAGGGAGAACTTCCGATGCTAAAGAAACAAATTCTGGGGCACAAACAATCAAACTGGCACCCAGATCTTCAACAAGGCTGGCGAGGCGTTCAGGAGGATGCTCAGGACTTAGCATCGCGCATACACCCCCAGCTTTCATAATAGCTAGCATGCTCACTATTGTCCAGGAACATTTAGGGAATAAGAGCGGAACCTTCACTTCTGGGCCTACACCGAGACCCCGCAAGTGTTGAGCCAGCTTCTCCGCAAGTAGGTCGAGTTCGCTATAAGTAAGTTCGACATCGAAAGATGATATCGCGGTTGCGTTCGGGGAGGAACGTGCATGTGCCTCAAACTCCTTGTGGACGCAGCTGTTGACGTATTCTGGACAGGTGCCATTCCATGCCATAATTTGTTCCAAATCCTCGTCCCTGATTTGGCCCATATTGTCAATTAAGTCTTCATCACTAGCCTGGGAATCTTCCTTAACATCATTCAATTTATGAATAGCGTAGTCGAATTCCCGTAAGATCATTTGAATAACTCCTGAAGAGAGAATGGCGCCGTCGTACTGGGCCTCGATCTCAACCCGGTTATTGAAAACTGTGCATTGCATGACTAGGGGATACGGGTCGAACTCCTCAACGTCAACGGGAACTGGCATAAGTCCCAAGTAAGTTGAGGGATTTAGAGCCTCAGATCCCGGTTGGATCAGAAGTAAATTCTTGAAATCAACAGCCTCTTTGGCCTCGTCGCTGATGAGACGAATATTCTGGAGTCCGGTATGCTCAAAGGGAAGCATGTCAATTGATTGTTGATGAACCGTCTGCAAGAACTCTAGTGAAGAGCGAGCATGCTTCATGCCAATACTAATGGGAACAGTGGTAATCGTTGGCCCCATAATCTGTGTAATGCCGGCAATAGGAGCATTTCGTCCGGAGAGTGTGGCACCGAACGCTACTCTGTCTGACTCTGAAAAACGCGCCAAAACCAATGCCCAAGATGCTCGCAGGATAGTAGACATCGGTATTTCGGAGGGTGACCGAGTGATGGAGACTGTATGCTGTGCTTTCTGGTTTGGGTTCGGCTGATAAGTAGGAGCTGGGAGCTGCGGGTATGAAAACGAGGGCTCGGTAAACTGAGTTTTCCAAAACGACGTAGTAGACTCGACATCCACATTTTGAAGGTATTGAATGAAACGGTTGTACGGAACTTCAGGAAGTGCCAACTCATTTTTGTAGATGGCCGAAACCTGTTCCGAAAACATAGGCATCGTAAAACCATCATAAATTGAATGATGGGCTGTCCATACAAAACACAAATCTGAAGCGTTTCCAACTAAAGCATAACGCACCAAAGGTGTGCCATATCCCATTGGGATCTCTCGGTCCTTTTGAAGATACGCCTCAAGAGTCTCATGATACTGCCATTCGATGCCTTGATTGACAAGTACTTGAAAGAATCCATCTAGCGTGCTAATGATGCGTGTTCGCAGGATTGCACTCCGTTGAGCCAGCGTCCTCCAAGCTCGCTTGAACATATCAATGTCCAATCCATCCGGAACCTTGAATACTTCTTGAATTGTATAGGCAAACGGCTTTTGGGATGTAATAGCCATCAGACCCTCTTGAAGTGGTGTGCAAGGGTAGATGTCTTCTATCACAGTGCTTGGAACATTGCACGATATCGAAGCTTGGAGAATCAAATCCTCCAGATTTAAATCTGGCTGGACTAGGGAGAATGGTTCAATGGCGTCTTCGCCGTCGGGAAGAATCTCCAACTTCTTCGACATATCAGATAGTATCGGATTCTGGAAGATGGCTGCAACAGTGAGTAGCAGCCCGCGACTGCGAGCCATGTTCACCAATCTCATTGCGCCCACAGAATCACCACCAAGGCGGAAGAAGCTGTCGGAACGAGTGATTGAAATCTCTGGCAATCCCAGAACCTCAGCCCACAAACCGCGCATGATACGCTCGTCGTTGCTTAACGGTTCATCGGCATCTGTGTTATTCAGAGCATACTCCCTAAGGGCGTCCTGGGAAAGAGTGGATGCAAATTCACGCAACACAGATCGGTCCACCTTGCTGTGATGGTCTATAGGCAGACGCGAGACAGAAATGTAAAACTGTGGCGTAAGTGGCTTTGGTAGAACGGTATCAAGAGTTTCCTTCAGGCTCCGGAGTTTGGTTTGGAGAGCGTCAGGTAGTCGCACAGGTTCACAGGCTGATCTGGAAAACGCACGGATCTCGCTTACAAACACTGCAAGCGATTGTACCCCGGAAACGCAGGCTAATGAAGGAAGAATAGCCGCAGCTACCTGGAGAGTTGGGGGCGCAGCGCGCTTTACTTGACGTTCAATTTCTTCGAGATTAATCAACTGATCATTTAAGGCTTGCTCCTGGCCTCTGCGACCAAAGAGTGTGACGCACATCTGTTCGGAATATCCTGCGAGGTAGCCGGTTCTATATAGTTGGAGCGGCCGGTTCACTCCATCCGGGCCTAATGGTGATTCCAGAAGTACGGTGAGTTGTTCGTCATGGTTCAAGTATCCACGGGGAACAATAGGGCTATCAACCAGAAGCTCTCCGAGACATCCAACCGGAATGAGTTTCTGAGAGGTTGAAACATCCGCGATCCACATATTTGCTTGGACACCTTCGCCTATGTTAAGCCTGCTGAGTTCAGTCTCACTGCTTGGTCGAGTGACGTGAAGCCATAAGGAGCTATCGGCAAGCCCATAGGGCGTAACCACATCCACGCCCTTCCAGCGCTTAAGTAAGTTCGGCGAAACCACCTCACCTTGAACAAGCAGTGTCTTCAATGTTGGCGCCTCAATCGGGCTAAGAACTTCGGCCACGGTTGAGGTGAAAAACGCCCAGTTAACATCCATTCGTTGTATGGCCCCTTCAAGGTCTCCCCTTAGTTCATTGAATGAAGGCACACAAATAGTGCCCCCGTTTGCAAGAGTATAGAGAATCTCGGCCACACTGCGTGCTGAATCATACGGGGCAAATTGCAGAACACGTGCGCCCGGGCCAAGATTCACCAATGGGCCCTGTTTCAAGGCAACAGTGCTAATAGAGCGATGCTCGAGAAGAACTCCGCGGGTGATTCCTGGAGCTTGCTGTTCGAACACAACAGCAGCAAGATTCCTGGGAGTAGCCTGACAAACGGGGGAAACTTCAGGGGTTGGGAGGCGTCTGATGGCTTCTTCGTCGACAAGTATAGTTGAAATAGGCAAGGATGCGAACTGGAGGTGAAGCTTGGAGGAGCAAACAACGGCCTTGGCGTTGGTGTGCGAGATAAGTGACTGTAAATCTTCAAGAGAGCTCTCGTGATGGACTGGGCAGTACGCGCCGCCGGCTTTCAGAATTGCTAACATAGAAGCAATTGCCCAGGATGATTGCTCGAAGCAAAGAAGCACCGTTACTTCCGGCCCAACACCAAGACCATGCAGATGTTGAGCTAGCTGATTTGTTGCAGTCTCAAGTTCGCCATATGTGAAGCTAGAGTCGCCTTCCCACGATTGGATTGCTTCCGAAGTCGGTCTGATTTCCGTTTGTCGCTCGATCAAAGAGTGGATACAAACCTCAACTGCCTGATGCGACAAGGCATTCCATTCCAGAATGTGGTCACGATCGTAGTCACTGAGCATAACGAGACTTGAAATGGGGCTCTCTGGATCGCTTGCCAGAGCCATGAGAACATGGCTAAATGTGTGTATCAAACTTTGTGCTTGATCGGCATGGAAATGGCTGTCTGTGTAGCTCATGGAGATTTCTACTCCGCTAGTTTCCCCTATCGTAATACTCAAGTCGACATCATACTATCTTTGGTTAGCATAATATGCTAAACTCATCGATGGTTGCACTTACCTCTGTTGGATCCAATTGATCCAGTACTTCAAAAGTGATTTCTGGCTGCAACGAACCCTTTGGTGGCAGTCTCTGGAGCGACATAATCGTATTAAATAGTGTTTTCCCCGAGTTATTTAGGTTATGCTGGATGGTCGCGAGAGAGGTGTGTTGATACGGCAAAGAGTCCAAGTAGTCAGTTTGCAAATCAAGAAGTAGCTTTTTAACGGGTTCATCGCTACTGATTCGCAACCTCCGGACTAAAATGTTGATATAAGGGCCAATCGCATCATATACGCCGTCGAGAGGAATATCGCGGCCGGCAGCCATAAAACCGAAACAGACGTCATCCAATCCAGTGTATGTTTTCAGAACCAGGCCCCAGGCAGCTTGGAACAAGTTTCCAATCGCAATTTCATGTGTCTGGCAAAAATTCTGGATTACACCTTCATGGTCCATTGTTATAGTGATAGATTTTGAGCAAGAGTCCTCTTTATCCGCCGCATTGCCTATCAAGCGTGGGAAATGGCACGGTTGAACGCCATGAAGATAAGTCACCCAGTAGTCGATTGCTTCTGAGGGTGGGCGGGTCTGTAGGTAGGCGATATAATCTTTGTAGAGCGGGCCGGGGCTTGGAGTCAGGCTCCCCTCATATGCTGCGGTAAAGTCGCGGAGGATAAGGGCCATTGATGTTCCATCAATAAGAGAATGGCTAATTTCTAGCTGACAGTAAACCTTGTCCATGGTCTCACAGATAGTGAGTCGATGAGGGGGTCGCGGTTGCGTGTAATCCGGAGACTGTTGATTTTCGATGAATGCAGCGACATCTGAACCGCCGTACTTCACAAACCTAACATCAGCCGAGTGTTGCCGGAGTACGAGCTGATCATAGACACCGCCCTTGGCGACACTATGGATAAAAATTGTGCGAAGTATAGCGTGACGATCAATAGTTTGCTGCCAGGCTCTGTGCAGCCGTACTGTATCGACTGCGTCCGAACCGGTTCGGGGAACAACCTCGAATGCCTGTCGAACTTCGTACGTTCCAGGCTGCCTAACTTGGCTGAAGAGGATACCTTCCTGCATTGGGGAGCATGGGTATAAATCTTCAATAGATGAGGGCGAGACCCCAAGCCCGGGACAAACTGTTTGGATGAGCTGGGTCAACTCATCATAGTTCATTTTCATTAATGGGAAATCGCTTAAGGTTGGTTCCTCTGGGCTCGTGGCCAGTAGCTCCACCGCCGATGTCAAGATTTCTTCGCATGTCTTGATCCAACCCTTGATTTTGTCAAGATGCTTCGTGGTGCGATTGAAGAAGAACGAAACACGTAGTTGTCCCTGCGCTACAGACGCGGATATATCAAACACAGCTAACCTACCCATGCTATTTCCAATGTTATTGATGGATTCGCCATCTTGAAGCTGCTCATCTCTCAGAAGTGCGCCCGCTCGTTCAAGTTGCTGGTAACGCCCAAGGTAGTTGAAGCAAATTTCCATGACTTCGTGTTGTTTGGTTGCTTCGGTATTTTCCGGCTTCAAATAGCGGTTGGTGAAGTATGAAAACCCGTTGTCAGAGATTTGTCGGCGGGTATCCTTGACGCGACGGACTGCATGCTTCAGGGTATCTTCCTTAGGAACATGGTTGTAAATCGGATAGAATGTGGTGAACCATCCGACTGTGCTCGTCAGATCGAGTGACATGTCCCATGGTTCTCTACCGTGGCTCTCAGAGAAAACTACCGGCGGGGCACGGTCACTAAAGGTCCTGACAAAGGACTGCTGTATAGCAGAAATTATAATATCCACGGCCTCTGTCTGCAAAGCTTTGTTTGCTAAGCCTAGCAGCTCAGATGTTATTTTCTCATCAACAGCAAAGGAGACTTCCTCAACATCGGTCCATGTTGGAAGTTTCGACATTCCCCAGTAGCCCAGGTTGGCTCTGGGAATATCAGCAAAGGCAATGCTTTTAGAGTCCAGGGTTTTCGCGTATTCAGCCTGTTCTTTTGTCCAGAGCTGGAATGGTAACGTTGTTGCCACGGCCGGAGTCTTCGACTGCAAAACGTCTTCAAAATTCTGAACAATGACACGCCATGACACAGCATCCGTGACCAAATGATGGGCGAGTAAGTATATCAATTGGTCCCCATTGGTGAAGTTAAAAAGATCAACCGTGAAAACCGGGCCATTCTGAATATCTATATTCGTTTGCCTGGACGCAATGATGTCGAACATCTGTTCGCGGCTGGTCACATTGTAGAATCCAAGTTGAGCCGCTTCGGAAGGGTTGCGTCTGATAAGTTGCATCCATTGTCCATCGTTGAAAACAAAACGAGCACGCAACATCGAATGATTGCGGACAATGTCGCGGAACGCAGTACGTATATCTTGGTCACCTATCTTCTTAGTTAATCGAAGTAGAACACTTTGGTTGTAGTGGTGGTTCGAAGGCCCTTCCCCAGTTGCCTGAACGACTTGCTCAAAGTAAAGTTGCTGGATGGGAGAAAGCGGGAACGGGGTGTCAAATTCCTCTTCGCCGTTGATTTTGGTTGTAACGACTGACTTTGTCCGAGCGGCGACTTCAGAAAGGGTCTTGCTTTGGATGATATCTCGGACGCTTAATTCAATTTTGAGTGATCGGCACTGGGACACAACCTGCATGGCAGTGATTGAGTCGCCACCGAGACTTAGGAAAGATCGATTCGCGCCGATTTGCTCCTCTGCGATATCAAGGACACGGCTCCACACTTGAGCAATTTGCTTTTCCAAAGGTGTTGTCGGTAAGTCTATTTCGGTGGCAGTGATATCCATGACTTCTAGATACGTCTCTTTACTCATTTCTTCTATCCATTTCGATATCGGAACGCGGTTGATTTTGCGCGAGGGTGTGAGGGGAATAGAATCCAAGACAACCCAGATAGTTGGCACCATGTATGGGGGAAGAAGGCTGGAAAGACCATCCTGAATCCTAGATACGAGTTCCCGTGCCCTACTCTTGTTATCAGCCTTAATTAGCTCGACTTTGTTGCCTTCGATTGCAAGGGGCTCAAATTCTGCAATGGCAATGACACCGACGAGTTTCCCCTTGCATAGGCCATTTTTTGGAAAGGCCACCATTCCAGCTTCCACCTCACTTCGCGCTCGAAGGTGGAACTCAATCTCCCCAAGTTCAATCCTCTGGCCATGGAATTTAACCTGGGCATCTTTCCGTCCCGCGATGATTAGCGAACCGTCTTCGTGGTAACGGACTAAGTCACCAGACTTATAGAAACGTCGAGGTTCTGAAGATCCATCTTGAGCCCAAGATGGATTCTCAATAAATGCAGCTTTAGTCTTTTCCGGTTCTTTCAAGTAACCTCGCGCGACATTGGGCCCTTCAATGAGGAGCTCGCCCACACATCCTACTGGTGATAGGCGATTGTGGTCAGAGGTTTCTACAACCCAGAGCCTGCATCCAACGCCATAGCCAATGTTAGATGGCGAGACCGTTGCACTGGGCAAAGCATGTGATGTCCATATCGTACATTCTGCGGGGCCATACGAATCGATCATCTTCACACGGTTAGACCAGCGATCGACAAGACTCTGGGAGACAGCCTCGCCACCAAGAACAAGAGTCTTTAGATTCGGAACCTCTTTAGGATCGAGCAGGGCTGCCACGGTTGGTGTCATGAACGTCCATGTAATTCCCATGGAGTTGATTACTCCCGCCAAGTTATTGATCCTGTCGTACTCTGTGGGGATGCAGATGGTTCCTCCCTTCATAAGGGTAACGAAAATTTCGCCAACACTCACGTCGAACGTATAAGCAGCAAACTGGAGAACACGAGAACCGACACCTCCGAAACCAAGGCCTTCTCCATGTTGAGTTGCGACGGTGCAAAGTGAATTGTGCTGAACAATGATACCCTTGGATTTGCCCGTACTTCCGGATGTGAAGATAACAACAGCTGGGTTCGTCGGCATGACGGATAATGATTGTAGTTGCGTGTTGGATACGGTTGGGAGCTCTTGAATCAGCGAAGAGTTTATAGTGTAAGACTCTTGAGGCGAGGATTCAAAGATATGCTTATGCTCCTTTGAAGTAAGTACCACATGGCAACCCGTGTCATCGATTATGCCCTGAAGACGAGCAATTGGATGTTCTGGGTTCAGCATCACGCAGGCACCTCCAGCCTTAACAACTGCCAACATAGTAACGACTGTCCAGACTGACTTGTCAAAGCACATGGGCACCAGTGTCTCAGGCACGACTCCCAACCTTGAAGCCAAGTGGTAGGCTAGCCGCGATGACAAGTCATCCAACTGCAGGTAAGTAAGATTACCATCCCACGATTCAACAGCCATGGTGCCGGGATGAGCAGTGACTTCGCGAGCGAAAAGGTCTTGCACACATTCATTGTTAACTGTTGGGGCGGCAGCGTTCCATTTCATAATTTGATCTCTGTCCTGTTTGCTACAAAGATCAATCTCTGCGATCTTCGTCGTCGGTGACTGAAGGTTCAGCTGCCTTAGGACCGTTTCGAACTGGAATAATAGCCTCTGCACCTGTACGTTCGAGAGGATCGCATCATCAAAACGTGCCTCAATATGAATATGTCCATCGCCCAATCCACATTCAACTAACAAGGCGTACGTATCGAACTGACTCATGTCAGTTGGAACTTCTTCAAGCCCAAGGAAACTGTGGGTTTGCGCAGGTTGTGGTTGAACAACAAACAGATTCGTGAAATCCGTAGAAGCGTCGGGAGCAACCCGGCGAATATTTTGTAGACCAGCATGTTGAAAGGGCATCATTTCAAGATTCTGGCGGCTCATTTCATGAAGAAAGGTCTCCACCGTAGACTCCCTGTTCAAGTTGACCTTTATCGGTACTGTGGTGATTGTAGGGCCCAAGATCCGTTCAATCTCTTGCACAGCTGCGTCTCTTCCAGATAATGTAAGGCCATATACGATATCGCTGGAATCAGCATATCGGGCCACAACAATGGCCCAGGCTGCTCTCAGCAAGATCGCCGCTGTGACGTCAGAGCCAGGCTTGACAATGATCTCGATACTGTGTCTACACGTTTTATTCGGGCGAGGCTCGTAACCGGCATGCGGAAGGCGAGGATAACTAGCAGGTGTCTCTCCTGATAATTGCTTGCGCCAGAACGCATCGGAAGCATCGGCATCAGCGGCCTGGATGTGTTTGATAAACTGAGCATACGAAGCCTCCACCGGTGCTTGACCGACATTGTAAATGGCTTCTAGTTGTTCAAACAGTACCGGGACCGTCCATCCATCGTAAATTGCATGATGAGCAGTCCACACAAAGTAAGTGGATTCTTCAGTCGTGACAAGCCCATAGCGTGCCAAGGGGCCACCGTGGATGATAGGAATAGACTTGTCTTGGTTTAGGAAGTCTTCGAGTGAAGGAGCTCCATTCCAATCAATTGCCGCAGCCCTGGGATGTAGCACAACCTGGTAAAACGTCGAGTTAACCGATATTATACGGGTACGAAGGATGGCGTGCGTGTTGACCATCGATTGCCAAGCATCCTGGAAGCGACCGATCTCCATTTCGGAAGGGAGTTGGAACGCGGTTTGAGCAACATAAGCCCCAGGCTGTGTTGTGGATAGAATGAATACACCCTCTTGAAGAGGGGTACAGGGATATATATCTTCAATATCCGCTTTCGTAAGTTTGCACTGCTCGACCGCTGCTTGCAAAAGCTCATGAGTGTCCACAGAGGAGCCAATCAGTTCAAACGGTTGAAGTTCGGGAGTATGACTATCCTGTCCGTTAAATGAGGTTTGCTTGGCCATTTCACACAACTCCGGATACTGGAAAATGTCTTTCACAGCGAGCGAAAGGCCAGCTTTGCGGGCTGCGACGACAAGCTTCATTGCGCCAATCGAATCACCTCCCAATCTAAAGAAGCTATCATTGGCACCAATAGTCTGGGGCTTCTTATTCAGAATTTGCGCCCAGAGATTTTGAAGACAAATCTCGATCTCAGTTATGGGGACAGCCTTGTCCTCGCTGGCTAAGGAATAAGTCTCCTTTTGCTCAGTAGACAAGCCTGCAGCTAGAGCTCGGAGCTTGATGCGGTCGACTTTCCCAGTAATTGTCATAGGAATATGGGAAATTGGAATGAACATCGAGGGGACCATGTAGCTGGGCAGGATGTCCGTCAACGTGCGCTCCAGAGCACGAAGTTGGGGCGAGAGCTCTGGAGACAGGGCCATGTTGATGTTGTCAGATTCGAGCGAGATCTGTGAGGACTCCCACAAGTATAAGAATGCAACCAAAGTCTTGACGTTTTGCTGGAGGACAACAGCATCAACAGTAATGTGCACAGCATTCGGCAGGTTTTCCATAATGGCGTGTTCAATTTCGCCAAGTTCGACTCTCTGGCCTCTTATTTTGACTTGGGTATCTTTTCGACCAATAAACTGGAGCTGGCCATCAGGGTAATAGCGAACTAAATCGCTTGTTTTGTAGAAACGGCGAGGCACACCGGACAAAGACTTTGGAAGCCAGGCGGGATCCTCGAAATAAGAGAGCCGAGTTTTTTCGGGTTCATTTAGATATCCACGTGTGACCAGTGGGCCTTCGATGATCAATTCGCCAATACAGCCAACTGGGGCGAGTTTCTCAGTATTTTCTGGGCGAGTAATCCAAACACGGGTTCCCACGGCACGGCCAATCGAAGCTGGATCGCTTCTGGGAGTAATCGGGTCGGTACCGGTGCTGTAAATAGTACATTCCGTCGGACCGTAGACCAAGCGAAGTTCAATTGTATCTGCCCATGGCGCTACATCTTCTCGCGAGATAGCCTCGCCCCCTAGCACTACTGTTTTGAGGCAGGGGACTGTTTGTGGCGTGAGAAGGCCAAGTACCCTCGGAGTAAGAAAAGCCCAATTGACACCGAGCCTGTTGATGGCACCTGGCAAATCATCCAATCGGTCTTTTTCTGAGGGTATGCAGACTGTACCCCCACGGACCAGGGTTGTAAAGGTATCTGAATATGCCGCATCGAAAACGTAGGATGCAAATTGGATAACTCTGGATCCACGGTTAATACCCCATTCGCTTCCATGAGCTTGGATACTGGTGATAAGTGATCCGTGCTCGAGAACAATGCCTTTGGGCTTTCCGGTGCTTCCAGAAGTAAACGATACAAAGGCGGGGTTTTGGGGCGTCGGTCTTGGAAGCTGTTTGTATCCTGAAACCTCGGGCAAGTTTCCAACAAATGATGGGTCAACCACAACGAGGTGTTCAACAAGGCCCTCTAGTAGTGAAGCATGCTGAGGAGCCGCCAGGATTATGGTCGCCCGGCAACCTTCAATGATAGAGTGAATTCGGGTTAGTGGATGGCTAGGACTGAGTCCGACACCAGCACCTCCGGCCTTCATGATAGCATACATAGCAACTGTAGCCCACTTTGATTTATCAAAGCAATGAGGAACAATAACCTCGGGACCAACTCCGAGCTCTGCAATATGGTGCGCCAATCGAGTGGCCAAATCATCAAGCTGGGCGTATGAAAACTCACCATCCCATGCACAAACTGCTTGTGCATCAGGCTGTTCCAGTACTTGCTTGTATACGTAGTCGTGGACACATCCATTGATTCCCGTGGGTTCTGCCTTATTCCAAGCCCATATTTGTTCAAGATCACGATCATTGAATAAATCAACCTGCGTGATCTTGTTACTACCTTGCTCGAGAATTTGCGAAATTGCGCTGCTGAATGTATTGGAAATATTGGCCGCATCGCCGTCTGACAACAAGGAAGACCAATATCCCAGAGAGATGCTCAGATCATTGATCTCATCTCCAACGTGTATGCTCACAGCGATGTCGAACTAAACAAGTGTTAGAGGGTAACTCAAAAATGTCGAAAAACCATAAGTCAACGTACATCAGTAGGGTCATCCTCCTCAATAGGGTTGAACGAGATAGACATTCCGTCGTCTACCGGCTTAGGAACAGCCTTTTGTAAGGACAGAATGGTATTAAACAGGCGCATCCCAGACATGTTCAAGCCGTGTTGTATTCTGGCCAATGAACAATGTTGATAGGGAAGAGATGCAAAATAGTCGGTCTGCATTTTGCGCACTAACTCAATAAGATCTGTATCATCGTGTACCACCAAGCGAGAGACCAGCATATTGATGAACGCCCCAACAGCTTCATGAATACCGTCAACAGGCATGTCTCGTCCGGACGCGACATATCCAAAACAGACATCATTCGAGCCAGTGTATTCCCGCAACACCAAACCCCAGGCGACTTGGAAGATGTTGGCTATGGTGACGCCATGCTGCTCGGAAAACTTAAGGAGAAGTTCGAATTTATTGAAATCCACTTTCATTGACTTTATTTGCTTGGGGTTGGTGGTATCGCCATTGTACATGGGCACAATAGACGGCTGCAAACCGGAGAGACGGGAGGTCCAGTGATTCATAGCTTCATCCTCTGGTTGTAGCTCCAAGTATGATATGTAATTGCTGTATAGAGGACCCGAACCTTCCACGAGTTGCTGATCAAATGCCAGGGCCATGTCATGAAGGAGCACCTCGGTAGATCCACCATCAATAATAGCATGGCTGAGCTCAACCATTATGAATATCCTATCTCCTGCTGCTCGGCAGATTGTGAGTTGATGGGGAGGCTTTGACACCTTGTAGTTGAGTGGAGGTTGAGACCTTAAAAATCGAGAAATATCAGCCGAGCTTTGACAGTCGGCATTCTCGATATATCTGATCTCGGGAAGGTATTCCTTCAACACTACCTGGGAAAAAAGTTTGCCATCGGACAAATCTCTTACGGCATCCACGAACATCGTTCTCAGTAAAGGGTGCCGAGCTACAACCTTTTGCCATGACACTTTCAGGCGTTGAATGGTCGTAGCAACATCATGGCTGGAAACTATTCGAAGGACCTGCTTAATCTCATACGTGCCGGGAGTCTTAACCTGACTCAGGAGAATGCCCTCTTGCATAGGGGAGCAAGCATAGATGTCCTCGATAATTTCAGCGCTTGACAGGCCAAGGCTTGATACCAGTTCCGTTCCGATAGTCAAGGGTTGACGATTGCGGGTATAGTTGGGATCTTCCAGCAGCGGGGTAGTCGATATAACAGCCCTAGCAGCCAATTCGGAAAGGCTCCTGGATTGGATGATATCTTGAACCCGAATTTCGATATTTTGCGATCGGCATTTGGCAACAACTTTCATGGCGGTGATAGAATCTCCTCCTAAGCTGATAAATGATCGATTGAGCCTGACTTTAGAAAGCGGAAGCTTCAGCTCAACGGACCATATTGCCTGCAAGAGCCGCTCCAGGTCTGTAGCCGGAGCTGTTTCCTCGACCTCTGCTGCCACATCTGCAATTTCATTATAAGTCTCTTCCGACATCTCTTCGACCCATTTTGTCATTGCAACAGCGTGGATTTTCCCGGAAGTCGTGAATGGGAGCGTTTCGAGCACAACCCAAGCTGTTGGCACCATATAGCTAGCCAATTTTTGTGAGAGGCGCTCGCGAATCTCGGATACGAGTTCGCGAGACTGTGCTTTAAATTGATCACGGAGTATATGCACTTCTGCGCCGTTGTCCTTGCGGGACGGGAACATGTGGAGAGAAATCACTGCTACCAAACGCTGGCTACAAAGGCCTTTCTTTGGTAGAGCAACGAAGGCATGCCGAACCTGTTCATCGCGAGCAAGGCGGTGTTCTATCTCACCAAGCTCAATGCGCAAGCCTCGCAGCTTGACTTGGCGATCTTTTCGGCCAATGAAATTGATAGTACCGTCGCTATTGTTGCGTACAAGATCTCCAGTTTTGTAGAGCCGATGTTGCTGGTCGCTGGGGAACATTGCCTTCGCAAATGGCGGGGCGTGTTCAAGGAAAACTTCCGCTGTTTTCTCAGGATTATTGAGATAGCCTCTTGCAACAATTGGGCCCTGTATCACTAGCTCGCCCACAGCACCTATTGGCACAAGCCGATTATGATTATCCGGATCGACAATCCAACAAGTGGCTCCACGCCCAACACCGATATTTGCCGGGTCTGTATCCCTTGAAAGACGTTCGTTTATAGTGGCGGCAACAGAGCATTCGCTAGGGCCGTAACCTACATCATGTAAGCCAATATCTCAACTACAATGAGCGACTGGTAAGAATAAAGCGGGACATACCATTAATGAGTTGCAATTGATCGGCCCATGTGACCACGTCAATCTTCCCCAAGGCCTCGCCTCCCAAAGCAAGCGTCTTTAGAGTCGGAACATCTGAGGGCTTGACCAATCTTACCAAAGACGGAGTCATGAAAGTCCAGGTGATGCCAAGGGTATTAACAATTTCGGCAATACCTTTCTGGGCCAAGTCTTCGCCCGGAGAACAGATGCATGCCCCTGTAGTAAGCGTGGTAAATATCTCAAGCATGCTAACGTCGAAGGTATATGGAGTCATTTGAAGAACCCGGCTACTCGGGGCCATGTTAGAGGCCTTCACATGCTGTGCTGCAGCTGTGAGAAATGATTCATGCTCAACCACAACGCCTTTGGGGGTCCCCGTGCTCCCGGATGTATAGATGATGTAAAGTATATTAGAGGGCAGTAATGGTACCGCGGGACGGCCTTCCGCAGCAGGTAACTTTGCCATGTTTTCCTCGTCAACAACGACAACGATAGTACGATGCTGCCACAATTTCTCGTTTCTTCGCGAAGATAGGACAAACGGCGCCTTTAGCTGGTCCATGAGTTCGATAGAACGCGCTTTGGGCTGGTGGGCGTCTAAATTAACGATTGCGGCGCCGACCTTCGCCACTGCCAGCATGGTCACGATAGCCCATTTTGATTTCTCGAAAAATAGAGGCACAGCGGTTTCCGGGCCAAGGCCAAGATTCAAAAGACGATGGGCTAATCGATTCGAGAAATCGTCGAGTTCACCGTATGTCAATTGACCGTCGTGGGCATCCACAGCTTGAGCCGATGGATTTATCCTAACACGTTCTTCAAACAGCGCATGAACACACTGAGATACCGCACTCGGTTTCTCCCTGTTCCAACCCCAGATCTTTTCCAAATGACTCTGGCTCATGAAATCAATTTCATCCAGAGTTTTGTGAGGGCCCGATACAATTTCCGCCAAAACCTGGCCCAAGGTGGTGGCGACGTTATTCGCCTGGCTCTCTGGAAGCACAGAGGGCGAATAATCAAGCTCCACAGCAAGTAGTTCCGGGGCGTGGGAAACGTTGAGGAGAATATATTCATTCTACATGAGCGGTCAGACGGTCTCCCAACATTCCAACCATTAGCATCAAAGAGTGCCTTACCTCTTGTGGTCTCTCGTTCTGCGGCCCCAATGGATTTGCATCGGTCGCTTCCTGAAGGACAACGATGCTGTTAAACGCGTGACGGCCGTCGATTGCTGTCACCTGTTGAAATTCCGCCAAAGAGACAGGCGTATAAGTTTGAAGTCTAAGTTCCAGGTCCTTCTCAATCTCTTTCAAGCTCTCGAGAATAGTCTTCGTTTCGTCCAACTCAGCTTGGCAAACACCAATACGTTGGGTGCCATCAGCGGAAGCAATGGAAATAAAGCTGACATAGTCACTGCCGGTATATTTGGCAAGGACCAACGCCCACACGGCGTTGAAAAGTGTGGAAAGACTCAAACTATGACGAGAACAAAAGTCGTACAGTTCTTTTCCAATCACCAAAGGGCTAACCGAGACAGTGCTCCGAACCCGAGGGGTGATTGGCAATGCAAAAGACGTATCATCACCTGTAATGGATCCGTCTGTCAGCAGAGGGAAGTAGCATGCACTCACCTTTCCAACAGCTTCGTAAGGCTGTGGAAGCGCCATTGATGCCGATTCTCTATAGTCGCCCATGATTAATGTTGTTGTCTAATCTAAATGTCTAGTCTATGAAGAGAAAAACAAGGTAGAAGCTGAAATGAAAGAACGGTGTTGGCGATGGATGCTGCAGGAGAACTGGAGATATGGCCCGGTAGCTGAAAGCCCTCTGGGGAAAGATCAAAAAATCTGGAGAAGCTTGAGGAGTTCAGGGAAAGCTCAAGATCCAAATGAAAAGGATGCTCAAACGACAGCTCTCAAGGATGATATGCCATATCTCATTTCGATATTTGCAGCTAAAATGTATATACCAAAGTGTGATATCAACAAGCTGAAGGCGCTAGGTCCGCCTTGGCAAGGTACCTGCAGCAAGCTCATGCGAACTGTCCGACTGCTTAGCAGAGTGATCCACCGGATCCAGGCGTGGGGTGACATCTCGTCGGTGCTGATAGCTTCCAGAAGCCTGCAAGTTAAGCATCCAACAGCTCGGGCCTGGCATCGCCTTGTCAGCAAAGCAAGGATATATCCCGGAAAGGACAATCGTAAAAATTCTCCTCTGAAGAACACGGTCGGGTCCAGCACACCTCCCAGGATGGGAACAGGGTCCTCGGCGAAGTTCGCAAGGCGTTGGTTGTCAGCACCCATTGCGATGGGTCGAGAACAGGGGAAGAATAGATTGCAAGCGCTCGGACCGAGTAGTCAAAGGCATGGTAATAATCGAAAATACCTAAATTTAACCTGGAGTTGAGGAGCAGTTGGGATAGCAGTGGTCAAGAAGGTCGGACGACGCAAGGTGAGCTGCAAGGTCAGCTGCAGAGTCAGCAGTCAGAATAAGGTGATTATGTGATCCTTGCAGTGGCTGCTGAGGCTGCGCGAAGGCTGGCAGTAGCGCGATATCACTGGCCCGCTCAGAGTGGATTTATGGGTCGAATCCCTTGGCAGCACGTGGCTGATCTCCTCCTGACGCCACATATATGGAGATCGGTAGTAGGTGCGCATCGTCTTCATGGACATTGCTCCGTTGCCAATTACTGTTATCACTTTAACTTGCAAAAACATTATTTATAAATGTAAGTGACTGACCTATCAATTTTTTGCAGCATCATATAACCAATTAGTGGATAGCAGTACGAGTAGTAGTACTACTCTCCAATGACTACTATGATCCTTACTACTACTGTCACAGGGCTCAATAGAAGAGGGTTAAAGGTAGTACTAACTTGGTGCCGTTAGAGAATACATTCCAAGATGACTTTTGTCTGTACGACTCGACCGCAACCTTCCTTATGAGCTGGATGTGGATTGGACATTGAATCTGCAGCAATTCAATACAAACGTTGAAATGTAAAGAATTAAAACTTATTCATCATTGTTGGGTTGTAAACACCTGTAAAATGTCAGTAAAAGATCAAAGCGGATCTCAACAAAGATAATACATCAGGTTGACCAAGCCAGACATGTGGTTTGCCGCGAGCTCGAGTCTCCCCTCTCCTTTAGCTTCACATGTCTCCAGGGAAGTACCCTGTGGCTGGTGATCATTCCTTGCCCATGTCTGAAGCAATGATGATTGAAGAGGACCCACCAAGCAGCGCAGGCCTCCGCTGTCATGGCTAAACCACAAGGGAGAAATCAATCACTTATCTTGCAGAAAATGACTATCATTGTTCTGTCGGAGATGCTGATGAAAGGTATGCAGATTATATAATTCATAACCATCCGATGCATACTATGTGTTGGAGGGTATCTTCCATGCAGATGCCTCGTACCTTATTCAAACCACAGTCGTATGTACCAGTGTGAAACATAGTATATATCCCTCGTCTCGCATCCTCAATTCAACGCCTGTCTATGAAGGTAACATAATAACCTGCTTTCCCATGAGCCATTTGCAGTTAAAAATGGTCCTAGACCAATTTCCAAGTATCTGCAGTGTTTTTGCTAACAATCTTGAGACAAATCCATAGTACCTTTCCAGTCTCCATCTTTCTGTGCTAGATCGGATCGAATGGGTCGGAAGAAAAGATATGTTCGAGTTTTCCTCATCGAGATATACTTATATCCCGGGGAAGTATGTCGTTACGTTCTCGATCATCGTCTCCCTTTCCATCGACTCGCTATAATCTGTCATCAGCAACTATTCCACAAGTGTATCTCCGAGTGCTGACGTTAACCTGAGCATGAAAAGTCAGCGTCAAATTTTCCAAGGTTAAGAGAAGTACAAGATTCGACTATTACCCACAACTTGGATATTGCCTGTCGAATATTTGCGGCATGGTGGATATAATCCTCAGAAGACTCTCATCAAAGAGCAGGTTTCCCAAGCTTTCACGGCCAGCTTAGAAAATTCAGCATACCCATTGTTTTGGCGTTGTTTTCGAGGTCAGTATTCTCTCCAGACAGCAGACTAGTAGTGAAATTCCGTGGGCGGTGCAACTAATTACTGGCGTGGCAGTAGGCTAACTACTATCTACTACCAACTACTAGTTAGATGTTCAGCTGCTCGGCACGTGGCTGCTCGTTTCCGGTCGTCAATATTCCAAAGCACGTCATCTTCGGGCTCCCATCCACACCATAACTCTGAAAACTGATAAAAGCTGGGCTTTGGGGGGTGTCCTCTCCTGCTCCCGTCTCACCCTATCAACAGAGGAAGGAATCATTACGAAACGGCCTGCAGCTAGCTGAAGGATTTACTGACCTCTCGACCTTGTCAATGTTGGGGAAATGATTCCAGCATCTTGATGCGGGTTTGTGGGGCATTGGACGTGAGCGAAGAGGGTGCATGATTGAAACCCGGCGTACACGAAGTCATACGACGGTAAACGCGATAATGACGTTGCATTGAACCGACCGATTCCGCTGAAGGGCCCCTTGAAGAACCCCGCCTCCGTCGTCGCGTCTTGTCTGCATGATGATATGTCGTTGTGTTAGTTCGACTTTCCCGTTGATGTGTGGATTCCAGAGCAAACGTTTGCAATTGCGACTTCCCGCTCAGAATCCTCGCCAACATTCCATGGACCATGTTTCTGCGGCAGCTGCGGCATTGTCGTGAAATAGGGGGACTTTGAGCGCTACAGTCACCAACTTGCAAGTGAAGTGATTTCTATAGCTGCGGAAGGATTACGGAGTCTCGCTCGAAAGCTGCATTTCCAGGATGCCTGGGCAAATCAATCCTCTGGCGCCAGGGTGGGCTAGGTATATGCCGGGAGAGTTGCACGAAGCGGATGCTAGTTGGGGCCATAACTGATCTAGCTGTCTCGAAAAGAGGATCCTCCATTTTGTTGGTTTCCTCGGAAGATTTGGTAAGTTTCGTCCCGTATCCCATTGAAGCGGCAATGTGCCTGGCGGTCATATTTTATGATATTCGCTTCGCTGCATTTACTTATGTGCCTAGGATTGGCTAGTAAGAGATGTCGAGTTAAGCCTTTTTCGTCAGGTCAGCGCAGCATATTCATTTACTGGCAGATCAAGATTTCATACGCGACTGTTCGTCAGCCGGATATTCATATGGTGCAAGCGTGGCTGGATACACGGAATGCCTGGGTATTATTTTAAATCCATGTTGACAAAGGCATGCTTGGATATAAGCCCGGCAGAACGGAAAGTATGCAAGACGACAGAAGAAACATTGAGCCCAGATTTACGCTTCGAAAGGATCACTGCGTTGCCCCCAAGACTCGAGCACCCTTGTGGCTTGAAACAAGAGCGCAAGAATGACCAGCGGGCCACAGCTCTCTTTTACGCCTAGCTCGGCAGCTTCGAAGTCCCGTTCGTAAACCTGTTCTTTCCGCCCACGCAAACGGTGGGTTAGGTACTGCCCACCGGCCCGATAGCCATTTAATATTATGATTTGAGGCTCCCATTGTTGAACTTACTACCAGAAGAGACACAATCGGCACTTTTGGAGAATGTAAGCGCTTCTTTTAGACCGTGTGCAGCGGCCTTACTACCAAAAAGAGCGACCAACACGTTTCACCAACAAAACGGGCACGGAATGACATGCATCGACCAGGACCCGGAATTGTTAAGTGGTAACTCACTCACTGACTAAATCGGCAGGGGGGTTCTGAAGCTTAACAAGCAGCTCCCCTAGGAATTCATGGGAAATCTGGCGGCATGTATTCCAATTTCCATGCAGCGTTAAATGGATTTGCTTGCCTCGACAGGGGGTGTAATGCAATCATGTGGTGAAGACAATGCCTGTCAGCTTCTGTTCTCTACCTTGAATGGCTTTCCGCAGACTGTTTCTTTCGGCATGCATTTCTGGGTAAGCTGATAAGCGTGAATGTCCGTGTTGCTACTAACTACTAGATGCCGTCGCCCAGAACTCCCTGCAAAGCCAACATTCTCACGCTTTTATGATTACTCTGCGAAAGCTCTACGCAACTTCCAGAAAGGGAACTACCAAAGCAATCTAATCAGCTCCTGGTGTCCCCGTACTGAATGAGCAGCCAGAATCTGAAATACCCCGGCCCCAAAAATAGCACCCCGGAACGGTCAACAGCCGCCAAGCCAGGGTGGAGCGCCACGGTCTCAAACCCTGCAAGACACCAAAATAGCCCGATCGACTCGCTCTTAACTCATGAACAAGCTCGACTTCACACGCAGTTTTGACTACTGCCTTTGACAACCCTCAGTCATCGTACGGCACCTTGTCTTGGTAAAGTTGATTACTGCTTTAGTCAATGGGTTTTGCCGGTTTTTTCTGCACTTGATTTGCAAAATTCAAGTCAACGAGCCCTTGAGCACTCCAATATGCCAAAGCTGAAACTCTGACATGCAGTGAGCGTATGATGCTGGTTAATCAAACTCAGGCTAGTTATAACTCTCGCGTGCGCCACAGATTAACTACCTGGCCAGTTACCAATGCATTCCCCCCAGCGGGCTCACAACGGAATGCAGACTCACCCTGCTGTCGTAACCTGATTGCTTAACTTGCAATGCAGGTTAGACCCCAGGTTCTCGAGCCCATTTTGACAGATTTAGTCTGTCCTGAACCTTGGTGTATGGATATTATGATACCTCCGTATCTACACAAACATCCAAACGCATTTTTTTGTTAGCTGAAGGCTTACCAACTTTGCTCTCATACGAAGATGGATGACGGCATCCCCGGATGGCTAGTTATCTCCGGATTCACTGCGTGCGATAGTTGGATATTTACCAACTATTTTGTTACCCTATCTCCATAGTTCATTCCCATGCCTACATCTCGAGTCGGTGTGTTACCTTGCCGACGATCTAATTTCCTACGGATGGGAAGCACAGCGTGCTTAGGGCAATTGCATCCCCTAGCACCGAAAATCCTCTTAGCCTCCATTTTCAATGCTCCTATTCCTCTAGTAATGTCCGCAGTCTCTGAAACCCGAGGATCTCCAGGCCGTCATTGGACACCGCTTCAGGGGTTCCACTTCGCCACCGAGCCGCTCACAGAAACCAACAGCTAGGGTTCCATCAACACCAAATCCATCCCCAACTAGCGGCGCTAACTCCCTTGGCCTTTTATGGCGGAACCTTCAGCAGGTCAGGAATTGCATCATTTTGTCTACAGCCGTGCCAGGTTGGTATCTTACGGCTTACTGAGTCAATATAAAAACCGAATTGCGCGCCTCTGTTTGCAATGCTATGACATATCTTTCCTGGTGCAACCTCGATAGAAATAACAACCTCAACAGATTCCAGATCGTCGATAATTCTGAGCTAGCAGTAGGCTTGTTAACTGCCGCTGAACAACTGCGAAGTAGCTAACAAGCTTATCTTCACGGGATGATCATCGTGAGTGCTCAGTCCCATAATTAGTGCTCCTCTGGTGGCCCAACAACCCGCGTCGACTAACAAAATTTTAGTACGATGATTTACACGCCGCAAAGCTTGGACTCTGAAGATGATCCACGTTGGAGGTCTAGCGTTCATCCACTGTCACTTTCAAACGCTGTAACATCATCATATCCAAATAGCACGCTCACATCAATTATCCAGCCGAATTATCAGGGACACTCCATATATATGCCTGGAGCAACATCTGGTCATAGGCAGACACCAGAGGGTCCAGTGCCATATTCTTCAAGAGGCGGAAATTCTGGACTCTGCTCTCCAGCGGGCTTCCCAAACCTCCCCTCGCCACCGCAATCCATTCTACACTACAAACCCGACGATATGTTCTCCCTTCAACAATCACCAGATGCAGCGTCGCATCTGCAAGCGCAGCAACCATACTCATCACCCTACCAGCAAGCGCCTGTCAACACATTCAACGGCTACTCAGACCAAACACTGATGTGGGACGCATTTGGGAATGATCCTTATTTTGCCGATATACTAGATTACAAGAGTTTCTTATCGGAAGGTAATCAACTTCCAACTCCTAAAAGCGTCAGTATTCAGGCGCCCCGTTTCTGGAGCGTTTAGACCTTGAGTAAGAGGATGCAGGTCGCTGACGTGAACATAGGGCTCGGTAGTCCTCCATGAATCATCACATGCTTTCTCTGAGCTCAGTACAAGTGAAATGGAAAATCGAGGCAATCCCCAGATGACTATGGGCACGAGTCCGTTACAGCAGGCCTGTTATTACGGTCATGACGTCGTCGTTGAGCTCCTTCTAAATAAAGGCGCAGAGCTCGATGCCAGAGACGGAGAGGGTCAGACTACTCTACACATCGCGGCAAGATACGGTCGCCAAAACATTGCCAAGCTCCTTCTAAATCACCGTGCAAATCAATACGTGCAAGACAACACTGGCCAGACCCCATTGCATGTGGCGGCTAGGGAAGGTCATTGCGGCATTGCTCAACTCTTACTTGAAGATTCTGGATTCGATGGGACCCATATTAGGGTTATGGACATGACAGATATACACGGACAAACTCCGTTACATCTCGCTTCTGAGAACGGCCACGCCGCAGTGGTGAGACTGCTGGTCGACAAGGGCGCCAAGGTAGATACACGGTCAGCCGCAGGATTGACAGCGTTGCATAAGGCCGCTGAAAATGGCCAAGACAGTGTAGTGCGGCTCCTCTTGGGGAGAGGAGCTGACGTGAATGCGAAAGCAGGCGAATTTGGCTGAGACGGATATCCCGCTACGATCGAAAATATTACTTTTAGGAGGCAGAAGCCCTTTTTGCGCGATCTCACTCTTCCTTCGAGATTTCCTTTCGTGTTTTGCTCATGTACAACAAAGCTACAATCCTGTTGACAGGAAAAAAGCGGAGAAAAGGAGCCGATGGTCAGACAGAAAAGAGCTTACCTTGAGAGAAACAGGAATATAAATGCAACTCAAGGCTGGCTATGCAGACCACCGTGTCCCCCTATTCGCCTGAACCGAATTTTTGATAATCGAGATACGAGTGGGGGTTCGTTTTTTTTTCAGGTTTTACCCCTGTCTAGTGACAAATATTTGAAGGGTTTCCTTCTTTTCCCTTTCATTCAGCTGCCCGAAGGATTGGAAGGCTATCAAGATGAGCGAGAAGAAAAATGCCGCCACACATACCTTTCCCGTACCAAGCCGGAGCCTGCACCCAGACGGAAGGTCAGCGAACGGCTCTTGCAGGAAGCGCTGACCTACTAGATGTTGGCTAAGACTTGAGGCGCTGCGTGGGCAGGGTTGAAGCATGGCCCCCTGGAATGTGACAAGGAGTACTGCGTGCGAACCCAGCATCATCATTAATTAAGATGTGTTGATCCCGCGTATCAGTCAGCTTAATCCATGATTGTGCACCCGAATTTTCAGCCAAGGGTGCCATACGAGAAAAGAGCATCTAGATCCTTCCCTGAAAGCGGGAAAAAGATAAAAAAGAAACAAGCACTAAATCACTGTTTTTTATCCTGGTCGGTTCGTTTACCCGGAAAAGCAATGTCAGCATTTGCAGTTACAATCAGCTTATACACCCAAAATAGCTAAGCATCACAATAATTTTCTCGTGAGGCTACGATCAAGAAGGCACACACGTCTCCGACTTGTAGGAACATTAAGCTAAAAAGCCTTCCGGTTCCTTTCGTGTAGATCCATCTTAGTCGCCTTGCAGATAATAGTAGCTGGTTTTTCTGGTCAGCAAGACCGGGTAGAGCAGCCAGTCTATTTTGGGAAATACGTGCAAAATCATACCATAGGACGCCGGCTTATCCAACTCGTCACCTCCCGAATAGCACTTTTCCACGGAATTGAAACATGACTTTTCCACCTGCACCAGCTGACATTGGTAGAGAAAATCCCAGTCAGGTGAGCTCCGTGGAACTGAATGCTAATGTTGGTATTTAGACTGGGCGAAATTAAGTGTCGCCGTCGATGACAAAGGTATGTGGTTTTATATACCACCCGCTCTTTTTGAACCAGTTTGATCATAGGCATGCATTAATATAATCAAAGTAAACGGTCACGTCGAATCCACGTATAGCGTTAAGACTGGAGAATGGAGTGCTCCAAAATTCATCGAGGACCCGTACATACGAATACACGGTCTTGCACCGGGCCTCCACTATGGCCAGCAGGTGTATGAGGGCTTGAAAGGTATGTCAAGTCACGCAGGCCTTCTGACATCTCGAGACTGCCTGTTGGAGCACTGACCACGTCTACTTCCCAAAATAGCCTATCGAACAGCATCAGATAACAAGATTCTGCTGTTCCGGCCGTTATTTCACGCAAAACGCATGCAGCACTCTTCGGCAGTTGTTTCAATCCCTCCGGTTCCCACAGAGCATTTTATGCGCTGCGTGCAGCTCGCCGTTTCTGAGAATGCAAGCTGGGTAGGTCCACATAGCAGCGGCGCGGCCTTGTACGTGCGACCCGTTGTTTTCGGGTCCAGCGGCCATCTAGCACTGACTCGGCCTGCGGAATACACTTTCTGTGTTTACGTGCACCCATTTGGCACCTACCACGGTATTGCTCCTTTACCAGCCTTAATCCTAGAGGATTTCGACCGTGCGGCGCCTATGGGTACTGGGAATGCTAAGGTAGGCGGGAACTATGCACCTGTGATCCGTTGGCAGGAACAAGCAATGGCAGAGGGGTATCCGATGACCCTGCATCTTGACAGTAAGACGAGGAGCGAGATCGACGAGTTCTCCACATCGGGTTTCTTGGGTGCAAAGAAGGGAGAGGATGGGAAACCGGTGATTGTGGTGCCAGACACAAAGAATGCTATCGAGAGCGTTACGTCCGATAGCTGCGTGGAGATCGCGAGATCGTTGGGATGGACTGTGGAAGTGCGACCTGTAGGTGCCACTGATAATTCCCGACTTTGAGAGGCAAGTGCTGTGAATAGTTAACTTTTCAGACAGATCAAGTATGAAGAATTGCCGACGTTCTCAGAGGTCATGGCAGTCGGTACAGCCGCTGCTCTCGTCCCTATCAGGTCCATCACCTGCAAGTCGCGAGGGGACAAGTTTGTGTTTGGCGAAGAAGAGGGCGGTGCCACCAAGGCCGGCCCGGTTTGCCAAGAGCTCTATTCACACTTGAACGCAATCCAGCGTGGAGACTTGCCGGATAGCTTCGGCTGGTGCCAGGAGATCGGGCGGTGGAATGAGACCAACGGCTCGTCTGCCTGAATGTTCTTTTCACGTTGTCTTTGTATTATCCCAAGGGAACATGGATGCTAGATAATATCAACTAAGCTAATTTCAGTAAAACGGAGCCGAATTCACAGTAACATCACAGTAACGCATTGTTCCGTACCCACTAGAATCCAAGTGTGCAGATGAGCATACGTGTCTTTTGTGATATTCTCTCTTGTTTGCTCTCTTTTCCTCATTCTCCTCGAAACCGACGGAAGAAAGAAAAAGGGAAGAAGTGGTATGGAAAACCACTTGCGTTTCGGAATTGATCGGCTAACCATCCTGGTGATAAAACCTCAATAGTCGATTTCTTCAAAATCTACTAAGTCTACTCCGTCTTTCTATCTCACTTTAGCTACACAAGTTTATCCAATCTAACCACAACAAAACCGAAGAAGCTACACACAAGCAAGGCAACACATGTCAAACATAAGCAAGCGAAGCATTTATCGGCGCATAAACTGGAGGACCGGGCCCTTCTTCGTCATCGTGATGTGATCTTCGAGTTGGTACTCTTTCTCTCGATGTCGTCCATATTCTGCGTCCGATGAACCTCCTCCAATGTGCTCAGCCCCTGGGGCGATCCTAAAATCGAACTTCCTGAGGATAAACGCCATGCCGAGCATGAGCTCCGTCATTGCCAGGCCTTTTCCGAGACAGCTTCTTGGGCCGATGGAGAAGGGATTAAAGGCCGTGTGAGCACGAACTACCGCATCGGATTTCTGGCCATCAGGGCCTTTCTCCAACCAGCGCTCCGGCAGGTAGGCAAAAGGTTCTGGATAATACTGTGCGTTGTGGTGAATCGCGTAAATACACGTTCCCACGTCGTAGCCCTTGGGAATGAAATGCCCGTCAATCGTGGCTCCGCCCTCGCATACTTCACGCCAGAGCGAGCTTCCGGCAGGAGGAGACATTCTCAAGGACTCGTCGATACAAGCTCGCAGGTAAGTACAGGAGTTAAGGGTCGGGCCAAGACCTACGTCTTCATGGCCGGGGAAGGCGGATCGAACTTCAGCCGCTGCTTTAGCGTAAACTTGGGGGTGTCGGGACAGGTAAAACAAAGTTGACGCGATGGCAGTAGAAGACGTGTCGGACCCTTTAGCAGAATCTTTATCAGCTAGGTGTTCTACAACTCAAGATTGACCGCGGGACTCACCGGCGATAATCATCGTTGTGCTCTCCGCTCCTATCTCAGCAGGACTGAGCCCGGAGCCAGTCTCTGGGTCCTTCGCGTCCAAGAGGAACGAGAACACGTCCTGTCGCTTCATAGGCTGGGATTGCATCCGCCTCTTTAGAAGACTGTTCACAAACTTGATAAAGATATTCCGGCCTTGGATTGCGCCTTGGAACAGGCGGCGATCCAGACGGCATGTTGAAACCTCGGGAGCCTGGACAAGAACGCCAGTGCGTACATTCGAGTCTTCGATACACTGGACTATGTGGCGATTATGCGTGGTTTCCAACATCGCGAAACCCTCACCGAAAACAACATCTGACATAATGTCAAAAGTTAAATAATTTGCTTGTAGCTGTTAGCTAGTGGCATCGAGCATAGGGGCACAAGTTAAATATACCCCATCGACCCATATCCTGTGCAATAGACCATTTGGGAGATTCGTATTCACTCTTCGATGCTGCAGGCTCACTTTCCAGTTGTGCGCAAAGTTTTCGAATATGAGTAAGTATCGTTGGTTGATGGGCTCGCAATGCTGCCTCCGAGAGACCTTGGCTGAGAATTCTGCGCTTCCGTCCATGAGCCTTCTTGTCGATAAGTGTCAGGGTATTCGGCGCTCGATGAACCATGGCATTGTAGTTAGCCGACTTTTGGAAACTTCGGCTATAGGAATATATCTCTATGAAACAATGTTAGATAATATTTGGTCCTGCCACTTCGAATGGAAGGGGATAAACCTTTCAAGCCAGTGTTTGTATTGAACATTACTCGGTTGGGGGCGTATCGAACATAGTTCCCTGCGGGTTGTCAATCCAATAGGTTCGACTGTGCTTGCAGTTTAAAATGTACCATATTTCTCGTGGCATTTCCACATATCAAGATGAAGATCTCCTTTCCAGGCATGATATCCTGCATAAAGGTTACTGATTTTCGCCAGAAACGGTCCAGGAAATTTCGAGAGCGGATGGAACCAGATGCGATAAATGCAAAGGCAAACGAACTGTAAAAAGTAAGAACAAATCCCATTGGAGGTAAGCCTAACTAAAGAATGTGAAACTTGCTGGGACATACATATACTGGGCCTATGGCCAGTACCAAAGCGATAAAGATCGAGGGCAACAAACCCAATGCTGCAATGGAGAACTGCATAATCGCAAGTCTATTGCGTTATACCCAATGATTAGAGTTTTCAGACCAAGACTTTGGAGCAAAACTCAGGCTGAATCGTCGAGAATAAGGAGAGATCAATTGAAAAGCAACGGCACTTTCTATGTTCAAAACATAGTTGTTAATTCTCAAACCTCAGCGACTCGGAACCTGAACGAAGCTGAGATGGATCAAGTGGCATGATGATCATGCTATACATCAGCATCGAGCGAAAAGTCCTCAAAGGGATTCCAAAGCCCCGGGTTACGGAACAGCGCATCCAAACCCTGCCAGAGGGAACTTAAGGGGGAGTGGCAGAACACCATGCATGCGGATATGCTTGTAACACGGGAGCATTCAATAGACGAATGCATCGTAAGCAGAGGGATCCTGCTCACAACGTGCAAAGTAATCATGTAGCTTCGAAGTATGAAGCGGCTGTCAGCAACACATGGAGACAAGGATGTAAGAAACTTCTGCAGGGTTTCAGCGCAGGTTCATCGCAGCCAGTCACGTGGAACCCAGCCCCAAAATAGGAAACTTTTGACTTCGTGCCTCCACGGCGGACAAACTACATCGCGAGCACAACCAGCTGAATGGTAATTATACTATGAACTGCCACAATCCGGATCACAGAGTTTCTGGATACGCCGAACTATGCCTGCCATGAGAGTGGCAAAGATGTCAGGGAGCTTACTCCGCATGAAGGGGGGATCCACGCCTTTACCCTCAGGACCATTCATACTACCCTGTATGAACCTGGATCATCAATCCTACGCCGGTAGGTTGAACCGCCACAATGGGTTCTCTCGCGTGGAGTTACTTCTGGAAAGACCGGAGAATGGTCCTTCTTAGGGTTCGATTTGAGCCCAAATCTCTGGACTTGTGGAACGATCTATAACTCAAAATTCTCCGAAAAGCAGCGATCATGCTTGTATGAGTCTACTTTCTCAACTCTCACATTTCGAAACTCGAAAATGCATACCCAAGTCGAGCAACAGCTTGCCTACGTGCTGCTGGTAGAACTACTATCGTGAGTGCAGCAGGTAGTCTTGGAGACAACGGACTCGACGACTGACGCCTCTAATTGCAGATACCAGTTCGCTTTCCCAGTACAATGGTATGTCGAATGGAAAATCGGCGTCCTACAAGCATATTCATTGTTCTGTGACTAAATGGAGTCCCATTGATGCTAATCAATGTGTTCAACTTGTAGGATCGATACGCAAAAGATCTTTTTGAGCGAACGAAATGTAGAGCGCTTCATCGAAATTGGTCCCTCAGATACACTGGTGGGCATGATTAAGAAGACCCTTTCGAGACAGTTCAAAGATCGCGATGCAGCTCGCTACATGACAAGAAAGCTGCTATACTACAATAAACATGTCCGAGAACTACAGTATGAACTGGATGCTGTGGCAAAGCCTGCCCAAACAAGTGGTAAAGCTAGCAATAATCGCACGCGACGCATGCAAAAACAAAACGTAGAGTCGAATGCGGCCAAAGCCAGTGTTTCCGAACATGTTGCTGCTGAGGCCACAGCAGCTGCTGTTTCGCCTACGCCCGCACCAGCCATCAGCAGAGCTCCGTCAGCCGGAACCATTGAGGATATGCAGATATCGGCCAAGGATATTGTCATCTCGATTGTCGCACAAAAACTCAAGAAAAACTACGGGGATATCGTGATGAAAAAGTCTATAAAGCAGCTTGCTGGGGGTAAGCTCCTTACCGTCCTCTCCTTCCCCTAAAATACAAAACTAAAATGCTCTATAGGCAGGTCAACGCTTGAAAATGAGATAGTAGGCGACTTAGAATCCGAATTTGGCTCAATTCCGGAACGTCCTGAGGATATGGAGTTGGATCAACTATGCGAAAGTCTACAAGCCTCTGCCTCCTTCTCTGGTCAGATGGGAAAAACAACGACAACACTCACGTCACGGCTTTTTGCGACGAAAATGCCTGGAGGTTTCGGCATTGCTGCAGCGCGCGAGCACTTGCAAGCCCGATTCGGTTTCGGAGCAGGTCGCCAAGATTCCGTGTTCGTCAGAGCCACTGCGGTTCAAGTAAGCGCCCGTCTTGCGAGCGCAAAAGAAGCACAGTCATTCTTTGATGGTGTCGCCCAGCAATACGCGAAAGATTGCGGATTAGATTTGTCGGCTTCGTCCTCTACAAGTGCAAAAGCCACCGCTGACGCCGTCGTTGTTGATAGCAAGGCTCTCTCTGCAGTTACAAAGGATCAAGAAGCATTGCGAAAAGCGAAATTGGAAATGTATGCCAAATTTCTTCAAATAGACCTGAGGGCAGGGGCGAGGGCAGCCACCCAGGCCCAAAAGCTGGCTGACCAGCTCCAAGGCCAGTTAGACGCCCTGGCTGCTGAGATGGGCGATGTGTTCATAACGGGCCTCCGTTCAATGTTTGCTGCTTCGAAGATTCGAAGATTTGACTCTAGCTGGAATTGGGTTTTGCAGGACGCTCTAGACTTATTTCACTCCATTCTACGGGGAAATTATGAAGAGAGGGACTTTCCAAAGTACAGCACCTCTTTGACTAATCGATCCGGCCCACGTTTGATTCGGGTAATGAGTTATCTGCTTGAGAGCCTTTCTCTTGAACACCAACCGCGTTGTCACATTGCTAAAAGCGTCTTCTTACGCCTCATGCAACTCTGCGAAGCCTCAGGAGATGTGTCCTTCAAGCCCTTGGCGTTGAATCCCGAGACATTCACTGCAGGTCCTAGCACAGCCGTCGATGAAGACGGCATAGTAAAGTATAAAGAAACCCCAAGGTCAGGGCCTCCACTCCTCGCTTCTGTTCGTATCAAGACCAAGGAGCCCTTTGGTTGGGGTCACAACAAACCATTAACGAATAAATATTTGGATCTTCTACAATCCGCCTGTCAGGACGGCCTGTCTTTCTCCGGCAAATATGTCCTTGCTACCGGTGTTGGCCCAGGGTCCATCGGTGCAGAGATTTTAAAGGGCCTTCTTTGCGGTGGCGCTCGAGTAGTTGTTACCACCAGCAGCTATTCTTCTGCCGCCGTCCAATTTTACCAGGAGATGTATGTACGACATGGATCTCGGAACTCGAAACTCATTGTTGCACCATTCAATCAAGCCAGCCAGCAGGACATTGAAGCGCTCGTTCAGCACGTTTTTGACCCAGTCAAAGGTTTAGGTTGGGATCTTGACCATGTTATACCTTTCGCAGCTATTTCGGTCACTGGTCGCGAAATTGATGGTATCGACTCAAAGTCGGAACTTGCCCTTAGGATCATGCTGACGAATACTATACGCCTACTTGGAGCAATCAAGAAGCAAAAGGAATCCCGTGGGTACTATAACAGACCAACCCAGGTTATCCTCCCTCTATCGCCTAATCACGGTACATTTGGCAATGATGGGCTTTACGGAGAGTCAAAGATTGCACTTGAAACCCTTTTTGCAAAATGGCACTCTGAAAGTTGGTCAGAGTATCTTTCAATATGTGGTGCTGTCATTGGTTGGACAAGAGGCACTGGGCTCATGGCAGATAATAATATTACGGCCGCAGGTATTGAGAAATACGGCGTTCGGACGTTCTCTCAAACTGAGATGGCTTTCTATATTCTAGTGCTGATGAGTCGAAAAATGGCGGCACAAGCTGATATGCAACCAGTATACGCCGATCTTACCGGCGGCCTAGATTCCATCCCTAACCTAAAAGACGTTCTAGAGAGCGTCTCTAGCGAGGTATCAGAGCTCAGTGAGCTTCGCTCCAATTTATTAAAGGAAAAGCTCCTTGAAAAGCAATTCATCATAGATGCATCTTCAGCCAACCCAGGAAAAGTGGACAGACGACGGCGCGCGAACATCCAGTTCAACTTTCCAAAACTTCCTGATTATAAGAGTGATGTTGAGCCTTTAGCTTGCAATCTTCAAGGGATGGCCGATTTAGATCGGATCGTCGTGGTCGCAGGATTTTCCGAAGTTGGTCCCTGGGGCAATTCCCGAACCAGGTGGGAAATGGAGGCCTATGGAAAGTTATCCTTGGAAGGCTGTATAGAGATGGCCTGGATCATGGGTCTTATTACCAATCACAACGGTCCCCTTGACGGCGAGCATTATGCTGGCTGGATTGATACGAAAACCCGAAAACCCATCCATGATGTCGACATCAAGCCCAAATATGAACCACACATTTTGAGCCATTCCGGAATTCGCTTCATTGAATCTACTCTGGATGAGGGGTACCTACCAGAGAAGAAGCAGTTTCTCCAGGAAATTATCTTGGAAGAAGATCTCCCACCTTTTACGGCTGCGAAGGAACTCGCCGAGCAAATGGCTCATGAACATGGCGACAAAGCTGACGTTTACCCTGTGGGTGAGGGGTATATAGTCCGGCTCAAGAAAGGGGCAACATTAATGGTGCCGAAAGCTTTTGGTGCGGACCGAACAGTGGCCGGTCAAGTTCCAACCGGATGGGATGCGCGCACTTACGGTATATCAGAGGATATAATATCACAGGTCGATCGAGGAACGTTGTTTACTTTGGTGAGCACCGTCGAGGCGCTAATTGCAAGTGGCATCACGGACCCGTACGAACTGTACAAGTATGTTCATGTCTCTGAGATTGGAAACTGCATTGGGTCCGGCCTTGGAGGTATCCAGTCATTGAAGCGAATGTTCAAGAGTCGCTATCTTGATAAATCAGTGCAAAATGATATCCTGCAAGAGACTTTCATCAACACAACAGCTGCATGGATCAATATGCTCCTCATATCCGCATCGGGCCCTATCCGCACCCCTGTCGGCGCCTGTGCAACCTCCGTTGAATCTCTCGAGACTGGCTTTGAAACAATCATCAGTGGTAAAGCCAAGATGTGTCTCGTAGGTGGGTACGATGACATGACCGAAGCTACAGCATATGAGTTTGGAAATATGAAAGCGACAAGCAACTCGATCGAAGAAGCAGAGAAAGGTAGATTACCTAACGAAATGTCACGGCCATTTACAACTACAAGATCCGGTTTTATGGAGTCTCAAGGCAGCGGCGTTCAAGTCATCACATCTGCACGCCTTGCTCTTGATATGGGCCTTCCTATAAATGGTGTGATAGCTTGGGTTGGGACGGCAAGTGATAAGACTGGGAGGTCTGTACCCGCTCCCGGCCAAGGGATCCTTACGAATGCACGAGAGGTTCGCGACACCGCATATCCGTCTCCTCTGCTGGATATTCGGTGCCGGAAACGTCGTCTAGAGTCACGGTTGAAGCAGATCCAGGAGTCGGTTGACCTTGAGATGCGACATGTTCAAGATGAGCAAGCAGTGATGGGAAGCAGTTTGTCTAACTTAGAACGGGAACAATTGCAGCATCATGTGGATTTCGTTCTGTCTGAAGCAGAAAGGCAGAAGAAAGAGGCCTTGAATACCTTTGGAAACGAGTTCTGGAAGAATGACCCAAGAATCTCACCCATCCGTGGGTCGCTGGCCGTATTTGGTTTGACGATTGGTAAGAGATATCAACACCCAGCATGTTTCATGTTTCTCATTACTAACATGTATTAGACGATATTGATTTCTCTTCCTTTCACGGTACCAGCACTGTCAAGAACGACCTGAATGAAACGAGTGTCATTCAGCATCAATTGACACACCTAGGCCGGAAACAAGGCAATACCCTCTTTGGCATCGGCCAGAAATACCTAACCGGTCACTCCAAAGGAGCTGCTGGTGCATGGATGCTCAACGGGTGTCTTCAAGTCCTCGATACTGGCCTGGTACCCGGTAACCGTAACGCTGATAACATTGACTCTGACCTCGAGAAAAATGACCTGATCGTCTTTCCGAATCGAAGTATTCAGACCAATGGTCTCAAAGCATTCTCTCTAACGTCTTTTGGTTTCGGGCAAAAGGGAGCCCAGGTTATCGGCGTGCATCCCAAGTATCTCTACGCAATGCTAACTGAAAAGGAGTTTGGTCAGTATAAGGAGAAGGTTAGTTTCCGACATCGCAAGGCGTTCCGCTTCTATCATAATGCCCTTGCCACGAATACAATGTTTGTGGCCAAGGACACCGCGCCATATAGAAAGGATCAAGAAGCGGCAGTGTTGTTGAATCCGCAGGCGAGGGTGTCCGACCCAGGGTTTAATGCGACTGAATATTGGTATGATGATGAGTTCTTTGCTTAAGTGATGTTGATGGGAATGAGCTCCGTGAGTCGAGATATATAGATAGATATGCGTTGCATTCCTTTGATATTGATTTCAGTGGCCTTCTTGTTGAGTTTTGAGTCGTCGTGTGTTAGATTTTCTTATACTTTTGTTTAACCGTAGTGTGTCAATCCATTTATATTGAGGTACTTGAAAAATCAAATACGCCAACGCACATCTATTAACCAAAGTAAAAGTACATACATATTACTACATATCAAATGTCCCGGACCCAGGAGTCGTCGTCCATTTTGCCCTCTCTTTTTGGACCCTCCCATGCCCAAGTTTCCGCTAGACTTGCTTTGGGATCCTCATCCGGCAAACCTCGTGAGCGCCGAACTTGAAGAACCAATTCTCGTACTCTTGTAGTACATTCTTTACGCAGTTCCACTGCTTCTTCGCCGTACATGAGGTCTTCGTTGAGCACTCCCAACGGAGCCGGGTGGCTCCCTTTCTCCGCTTCAGCCTTCAATTTTTGCCATCGTCTTCTTAGATCACCAAATACGGTCTCCACATCCGCTCTCTGCCCAAATGTCACACTGATTTTCTTGTTTATTCGGGGAATGAACCGCGGGAACGTCCGACTCTCATGCATGACTTCATCCGTGCCTTCAATCCACATGGGAACAACGTCGGGGCATTCCGACGCCTCGAGTATCAATCGGGAGACGCCCCATTTGAAGTACCGCATGGTTTTGGGCGGCGACTGATGGACCTTGCCTTCCGGGAAGATGTGAATCCACGAATATGAATTGCATGCGTACGCTGAGGGTGCCAGGTACGAATCGTGGCTTGTGGTGGTGTACGCAGTCGCGACTTCGGAAAAGGGATCGACGCAAACGTTCTCTATGCTCCATCGTTGCAGATTGCCTGGCGCGGTATGTGGGTTAGTGGGAAATGGGCCTCTCGAGAGTAATCGAATCGCTTGGGTAACTGTGGGTTGAAAGAGGCCGCCATACGGGGAATGGTAGAGCCTGTGCGTCGGAAGGACCTGGCCAAGGGTGAAGAAGACGGAAAGGAACCTGAACTCCGCCAAAATGCGTATCAGCAAAAGAGAGGTCTTTTTTTCACCATGAACGAAGCTTCCCACACCTATTGCTAAAGCATATATCATGACTTCCAAACGCCCATCTGCGATTGAAAGAGTGGTATCCCCAGTGATTATGCAGCGGAATAGTTCCCCACATCAATGGGTCGTCCATTCTATTGTATAGCCATAACTTATTCAGTTGATGTACCGCGCTGCAAAGTCCAAGCCGTGGTCATTAATTCATCTACGTACACGCTGATGTGGTTCGAAACTATCTCACAGGACACAAATCTTAGCGACAAGGCCAGTTCTTACAGTACACTCTCAAAAGAAACAGGGGAGGCAGGTGTCAGATCTTCAATTGAATGCTGGGTTCACGAAGCAGGCCTACCAGTTATCAAGCCCCTCGTTCTCTTCGTGTGGTCCCGTCGCTCCTCCAGAAGCTTCAGGAAGGCTTCCTGTCCATGCACCTCAGTTGTATTGAACGTGTAAAGAAAGCCACGGCACAGTGCGGCAACTTGAAACATAGTCATGGAAGAGCAAAACCTCCAGAAGGAGGAGGGCTGTTCCAATGTCCCATGGCTGAGATGCATTGAGGGCGCACCGATCCGAATATCATATAACGCTTTCCATCGACCACAGAAATCCAATAAATCTGAAAACCAGCACAAGTAAGTGTAATAGAGAGCGGAGATTGTCCAAAATCGAATGGAGACAGCGAATTCACCGTTGCAACGCGATGGGAATTTCTCGAGTCCGAAAAAAAATCGCGGAAGAGCCTGCGCACGGACCACATCGAAAATCATCTCAACCTCATCATCAATTCAACCCGCAAAGCCCATCAACAGAACCCAAACCCACCCGGCTTCCCACCACAGCTCTGATACAATGTTCAAACCAACCTCTCCCGTAATGGGAGGTCTCCTATGGTAAGTCAAACTCTTCCCAATCTCTCCAGTCGCAATCGGACGCTGCCCCAAAAGCACGAAACCCCATCAGCTAACCCAAGTTTCACCTCATCCAGGAAGATCCCCTGGCGCCTCTCTTCCATGCAAAAAGCCCGCCAGCGCAAGCGCCTACGAGCCGTAGACAAAGTCGTCGACACCGTGAGCGCAGCACTACAGCGCAATGGCGGAATGACCACGAAGGCTGTCGAGCGCTGGTACAAGGAGATGCCGAGGGAGGAGGAAATGCTGCCAAAGGACAAATATACCATCTTCGATCGGAAGGAGAAGACCTATCGAAAGGGCATACATAGTGCGTATTCCTCATCGCTGCTCATTTCTCTTTCAAGGAGTCAGGACGCTACAAGCTGGTTCTGTTTTCACTAGAAAAGATCGCTAACTTGTCTTTGTGCACGTCACAGAACTCCCTAAATGGACTCGAGTCAGCCAGCGAGTCAATCCTCCGGGCTTCTAACCTTGATACTTCTTTTTCCTGTCTATACGAATGATATGTTGGACTCGAATATACATCACGTGTGGGCACCGCTCGTCAAGCTATTCACGCCAACAAGGCTGATGTGTCCTGTGTACGAATACTTTCAGTTCGTTGTATAAATTTGGGGCATTAAACTGGAGTTGGAGGAGTTATTTAAGCCTGGTGTTTCAAATTCTTAGACAGCTATCTACCCTGAATAAAACGAATGGAGTTTTATAGCCTTCAAAAGGCACGAAATAAAAATGTCCAAAATGGTCGAATCAACTCCATGATGCGCGAGCCTGGCATGTGTGCCTAGCAAAAAGCGAAGCAGGCAAACGACAACGAAAATAGCACAGTCACTCGATCCATATTTAGTCGATGTCGCGTTCTGGCTCCCGGATTGGCGGGTTCTCTAGAAGGTGTGCTGCGCGGTTCCTGAGAAATAGATTCACCGAATCGGCAATTGTCATAGAAGTGCCGCTAGCAATTGCAAAGGATAAATCGGGCTGAAGACTGTCGATCAAGCCGACTCTGTGAACATTTTGAACTGTCCTCCCTTGCTGGTATTTCGACGGCGAACTCCAAGTCAACTTTGTTACCCTTCCAGTTTCGCTGGTAGTTTGTTTACCCTTGCGACGTCGATGAGGGCTTATTTTGCTAACAGTTCTTTTACAGCCTCCGGTTACGGCCCTCGCCACTTCTGCAACCCTTCTTCTGTTCACTCTTCCTTCAAAAATTACCCTTCGCGCTCGATAGGCTCTAGGAACATTTTGCCAATATTCCAGTTTCTCGCACCAGCCACCACATCCTTCGAAATATGCATTCTTTTGTTTCGATGAAAGCTCGAATCCCTGTGGTGGCTTTCTAAGTATCCAAGTTGCAGTGTCGATCGCTCCGTCTGGCGGTTCATCAGCAGAACCTTCGAACAGCTCTATTGCCTTTAGAAATTCCCGAACACCCGATGTTTTTCTCGCAGCATTGACCGCTAGTCGCCATGAATCTATTTTCGGCGCACGTAGCCTCCGCCTTTGTGTTGCAGGGTACTTCGCTTTGAAAGATTCATTTTCGCGTTTGGGGTAAGGATAATTATATCTAGGGTCACCATACATCCTTCTCTCTTCGCCTGGAACCCTTGAAGGGGGGTCGTAGACGACCCACGTAGCTTTGTTCAACCAGTGATTGTATAAGATTGAGAAATGAAATGCCTTGCGACCAGGATCCATCTCGCTAGAAAGCCACTCGAGTTTCCGTTCAAGATCATCAATCAGACGGACTTCAGGATTACTGATTCGCCTTTGTGGGACAATACGGCGACAGCGAGCTGGCTTCTGGGTATCTTCGGCGGCCCAACGAGATGGGCCCGCTTCTGGTATAGAATCCGAATCAATTCCCGCGGACTCGTGGCTAAAGTAAAGTGAAGACCGGTCACGGAAAGAACTCGCCTGCCAGTAACATGGTGGTCCTCTTGTTTTATCATTAGGTCGCGCTCCATAATAGGTCGATGCGGGCGCAATGACACGGTCTAATCCGGTATAAGTATCAGTTAGCGAAGAATCAGATGCAATATGCTGGCGGAAATGATCCACGGTAGATCCAAGGCACTCGGACCCCGTTCTAGTCGATATCAGGCTTCTGAGCGTTTGGGAAAAAGGGCTTCCAGGTCGACCTGCCAACCCTCGCAGGCTGACTGGAGTATCGGGAAAGGTGGTGCGCTGCATCCTTGCTCCCCATGCCTTGTATCTCCATGATAAAGGCTTGCTAGGCACAATGGCCAACCTGGTTTCTTTTGGGCAAATCGTACCCGGGCCAGGTCCTGCATGCATACCGACAGAACTTTTAACCTGGGTATGCCGTCCTATTTTTGTTTTCCTTTGTGAACCTTCATCGGATAAACACCTTCGAACATGTCTAGTTGACCTATGCTCATGATATTTAACAACGGCCGTAGAATGCGGAAGCGACGTGCAGCGTTTAACAGGTGATACACACCGAGGCGAAGCAGGGAGTGTTACGGCACAACGGCCTGGATAGGTACCGGCAGGTTGTCCAACATCGGAAGACGCACCGTCAATTTGAAAAGCTGGAGGGCCGCTCAAGCTACCTGCGTGTAACTGAGTCTGGGGAACTCTCGGCCTTCTTTCCCGTTTTGCCCTTTTCCTCACAACTGGTAAAGGAAGCCTTTCATCGGGCAAGATCTCTCTGCTTCCCAAGTTCTGCGAGTGACTTGAGGCCAATTTCGGCGCTCCTTTGTTGCTGAGAAGCGCGACTTGACGAGCGGGAGTGGGCGCGTCCATCCAAGAATCTGTACGGTTAGGCACATGATCTGTCAATAGTTGAGGTAATCGGCGCGATTGTAGCCAGCCACGGGCGCGTTTCTCAGACATCTTGCCTTCAGGATCCCACCACACCCAGCTATAATCCGTGTGACGAGGTCTCCAGTCCAGCAAATTTCGAACTGCCTCGACCCATTCGCGCCTCCGCTGCTGATGTTTTTGATACTCATCCAACGGAACCCACCCGTACCACGTTTTTGCATACCGAACAGCTGCCTGCCTCCCTCCGCCAATCACCTTATGCCGACTGAATGAACGAATAACAGTGCCAATCTTCCAACAAAACACGGCAGCAACAAAGATAACGAACGTGGCAACGAATAGGAAGAGAAGATGCCGAAATTTGAATACAGAATCGACAGGGCGCGCTCCCCGTGGTGGGCCTTTGGCAGGACGAAAAGGAAGAATGATTTGCCTAGCCCATATACCATGACTGTATGCCGGAGCCATTAATGGAAACCGGCATAATACAGCGTCGCCGACACCGCTCCCTCAATGAAAAGGAGGCCTTTTGGCGAATCAAGCTTTAGATAAACTCGACGGTGGGAGCAAAACGGACGCGGGTTTCACGCTTCGGGGGAACGCCGAAGTGGCTATCTTCTCTTTTATCAAAACGCTGAAATCCCTTCCAACAACCGTAAGCACACACGACCACGCCAACGGCTGTCGCAATGCTGATCCCGACAATGGCACCAAGGTCCTTCGAGTCCATGCGAGGCATAGACGAGGCTTATACGCCAGGACCTCAGGCTTGGGGTTCAACAGTGCTCGGGGCCTTGCTGGCAGATAGCGATAAGTAGCTAGCTTAATAAGTATACAATCAGTTAGTACTCGAAAAAGAGCGAAGTCTCGTGTCTTCAGAGCGTGAAATGCCATATGCACTTGGAAGCTTTCACGAGACAAGATCAGACACAAAATGGTGTTGCGCTGGCAAGTGCCTATAGCTGGTCATGCCTTCCCAGTGACAATAAGTCAGCCATCGCAACTCTAAGACGCCGAGTTATCAAGTGCAAAACGATGCCATTCATGGCACTCCGCACTATGAGAGGCCATATCATCCTCCCAACTACAGCAGAAGACCTTTCAATGCCTGCTTGTCGCGAAAGAGGGCTTTGAATGGATTTTGTGCTATCTGCAAATTGAAATCGGCTTGACCGTGGAACGTGCAATCCAAACCTGTTTCTTGGGACATCCTTTCTTCACAGTAGAAAGACGTTCAGATTGAGTCCTCACGGTAGCCTCAAGCCACAAGTGCGGTGGCGGTGGGTTCCTGTGGTTAGGGCTGAGAGGCTCCCCTGCCAAGCCCTCCTGTCTCCGCGGAGCAAGCCCGGCTCTGGAGCCCGATTTGCTCCGCTTTTCAAGGTCATGCATACTTTTTGACCACCGACTTTGGCGTGAGAGTCAGTGCTCTCCTTGCTTCTAAATTCCACGCGGTGTAGATATCGAAGGCTCCATTGTCAAGATTAACGGAGAACATTTCAAATCTCATTTCTCATTATTGAATGGTATAATCTAAACTATAACTATTGTCTAACCTTTGTACCAACTTGGCACTTCTTACGTCCCTTGCATGAGGCGGCATGGATAGTACATCATATGATATAGCATCACCGTCCTTCCTAAAATTGAGCTGGTTTTGCCTTGAACAGTAATGTTGTAGAGGAGTGGAGAGTTGTTGGCACGGGCCGATGCAGATTACCACACAACTGGGAGCTCCTCGATGCCGACGTCGGCGGTCGGCTCGGAGTACTTGATTTCGGAATGCGGGATTCCGAGTCTCAAGTTCGGAAGTCGCTGGAACAAAACAGCTGAAATACTTAGCTCATACCAATATATGTGTTCATTCGGAAGACTTACAAAAGACTGCTTCTAATTCAGCACGTGCGAGGCCCTCTGCAATGCATCGGTGGTCGCCATAACCATAGCCGAGAGCACTCTCTGCCCCACGCTTGCGGTGAATGTCGAATTTGTCAGGGTCTGGGAAGACCTCGGGGTCACGATTGGCAGCTTGATTGGAGGCAATGATTCCCTCGCCGGCTTTGATGAGTTGGCCATTCAGCGTGATATCGACTTTAGCAACTCGGCGCGTGGCAAATGACGAAGCTGTGTGGTATCGGCAGAGCTCCTCCACGAATGGCTTGGCGAGAGATGGATCTTTCTTCAGGTCTGCTAGCTGGTCTGGATGCTCAAGAAGGGTGACAACTCCCTGTCGACGGCGTAAGCAACCGGAAACTGGAATGTTGAGTATATCAAGGCAAGCTTACCAAATTGATCATGTTCACCATGGTGGCGTTGCCAGCCACAAGCAACAAGAAGGAAATCTGAACCGCATCCAATTTGTCGATGTTGCCGGGTTTCAGCTGAGAAATCAATGATGTTAGAGCTGGCCATAGAAAAGTGGCTTATGGCTCCGACACACCTGCTCAGTGACAAGAGTGCTAATCAAGTCATTTCCGGGGTTCGCGATCTTCTTGTCAACCAGTTTGTCCAGATATTCCAAAAGCTCTCTGTTCTACGTGTTAAACGGAAAGGTCTGTCGTTGCTGAGAGAGGCTTCACTTACTGGTTTGCATTAGAAGCTGCAGCTGCCGTGGAGCTACCATTCGTTCGGATAGCATTCCATTGCGTCAAGGTTTCAAAGTCTTCGAATGGTAACCCTAGCATATCGTAGATAACACACGAGGGGATCGGGAGAGCAAACTTCTCCACCAGGTCGACGGGTTTCTCGCAACCGCCCTTGATCATCTCCTCAAGGTAGCGATCGACTGTCTTCTGAATCTGGGGCTTGAGGGACTCGATATACTCTGGCGTGAAAAACGCAGTGACCATCCCCCTAGAGACATGATGCCGCTTTAGTCAAATCTTTGCCTTGTGGGTTAAACACAAGCATTCCTTACCTTTGGCGCATGTGGTCTGGCGGGTCCATATCAACAAAGGTCGGCCTGTTTTTGGCAGCAGCTTTACCACCAGCTGACATTTCAGGGAATCCATCCCGTTGGCGTTGCTTTATTGAGAAGAACCAGGTTAGCATGTGGCCTAAACCACGCATATATCACAGACTCTCGATTGCATTCCCATACTTTAGACAGACGTTCATCTGTTAACACGCTGCAGACATCCTTGTGCTTGACGACGAGCCAGGGGTGACTTCCATCCCAGAGCTCAACTCGGGAAACGGGGTTGGTAGCCAGGAGTTTAGCGAACTCAGCGGGTGGTTCAGCAGCCCGCGGTCGAGCGAAGGGGAATTTTGGTGGAGCTGTGAGTTTGCGCTTGAATCAGTTACCGCCTCCGGCTTATGTCACGTAGATCAAATCTCACATACCTGCTTCACTAGCCATGTTACAGCGTTGTGTTCGACTGACAGATGGTGAAATGCGGAGATATGACTGACAGCTGCTTTTTGAGGATGCCAGATTGCAAAGACGTTAGCCCGCGAGACCTTCAAAAAGGAGGGGTGAGCGTTTGAGCCAAGGCTTGACTGACATGCTTCGCTTGATGGGGAGCTGCCGGAGCAGTCCTGCTGAGCCTTTGGTGCATAGCATGGCTGCAAAGTGGGGCGAGATCCTTGGAAGGTCAATTGGGGTATGGAGTATTAAAATGCTATAAATCTAGAAAAGAAACAAGACAAGTGATGTCTTGTCCAAGAAAGAGGGTCAAGCGAAAGACGAGAAAGCAAACAAGAGGCGAGAGCTCTTGCTCTGATATAAATCGTACGAGTTTTGATCTGCAACGGGTAAAGGGGATGAGGTCAGAAGTGCAGTTCATGAAGCGACTAATCAGGGATGTTGGCCAGCGTATTTATATTTCCTCAGGACATAGTTAATAACCGGGCATGGCGAAGTGCGTTTCCTTGTTGCAGGAGCAAGCAGCGTCTCCGCGGACCTCTCCCCGCGTTTCGGCGTAATCTCGCCATGGTCAATAGGTCGCGACTGCTCCAAAGGGCAGGGACTGCTCGCGCTGGGGAGTCACATCAAAGGGAAGGAGCAACGTGCAACTTTCCGTGAACCGAAATCAGGTTGTCGCGGCACCAAGCGGGAAAGAGCCCCGGGATCCAATCACTAGTCGATCCCTGCCGGGGCGAATCAGCCAGGACCCATATCTAATCCCCCGGGCAGCTCCGCTCTAACTCAAACGGGCAGAGGCCTTGTCCGATTATCTCCGTTTCACAGTTGCATTGTGATGCTTCATTAAGCCTGGGGACACCGATTGCTTCAATACATCGACGAACGTCCAGGCATTCTCGCGGGATTTGGAATATTGAGCTCAAGACGGTGAGCTTGATGGAACAGGGAACCCCTGACCATACCACCACATGATTGGCCGGCCTTTTCTAGCGCGTTTTATGCTGGCGAAAATCCAGAATGCAGACGCTCCAAGTCCATCCTGGGAACGCATCATACCACTCAGACGTGACCGAATTATAAGCAGACGACGGCCACATAATCCCTTCAGGGACTTTTCCATTCACATCTGGCAATGTTAGACGACAGCACTTTTAGAGTTTTAAATAGCCGTCAATCTGCAGTTGGGCAGCTGTCTTCCCGCATCGTACAACATTTCCGGACCCTTCAAAGAGGCGCAAACCCCAACTGTTTTCAAAGGCCCAAATATGGCAGATTTTGCTAACTGATGAGGGATATTTGGCCATTTGCAGCCATGTACAGAGTGAGTTTGGGATTCATCCATATCAGTCTATCAATCCCGCTACTTATAATTTTCGTCTTGCTCAAGTCAGGTTTGCCTCAAGCGACTCGCAAGTTCCCTCACCACAGTGAAACAGTCGACTGCCCAAGCTCACTCCAGAGGGTCTTTCGTGCACCTGTGCACGTAATCCGGAGCGATATATGATTCTACTCCGTACAGAGCAAATGTTTCCGAATGGAAGACCAGAGCTTATCTCGACAGTCGACAGAACAAAGGAATAAACGTTACGGCGCAGTCTTGCGTTTCAAAGGATGACCGCAAAATACAAATGAAATGAATGCAGTTGGGGTTGCCTATATAGCATACTACGAAGCCTGTATTGGTGATCATTGCCCGTCCAACACCGTGGGTCTTTGCCCGACTGCTTTGCTCAATTACTCGAAGTTTTTCATTTCAGCGGTCCCTTCCGTCTCATTGTGACGTAACAAGTAAGCATGTAGTTACTACTACCTACCAATCCCTCCTGGCTATTGTTAGTAGTTGGTAAGATTGAATTAACGAGTTACAGAGCAAGGCCTGTCGAACCTCAACACAATCCAAGCTCATACTTTATTTTGAATCGGAGAGGTTGTGAATTTCGCAATTTAGGTGTATTTTTCTCTCCGTCTCCGGCTTCTGCGATGCTGCTAGGCTGTAACAGGCACATGAAGGAATGGGCCAAGATAAAAATTGAAAAAAGTCAAGAAAAGAAAGGATTTCAGGTAGACAGGCAGAAGAGTTCTGAAATCATATGTGAAACTGAGATAAAAAGAAAAGAGAAAAAAGAAACAAATGCTGTGTTGCGGCCAGACTGTCCCTCTCCCCATCCAGCCGCATTTCGTGGCATCACCTGAAGCTGTGCTTGGCGCAACGAAGCTCGAGTCACCGCCTCACGTCGGCTGCCCTATGGACGAGAATGCGGCTCGGCACCCAGAAAGTGCGGGATTCAGGGTTCCCACGGCCATTCCCTCCCCCCAATTCTTCTCTGCTGGGCGGGAAGATAGAGGCAAGGGAACGCTGGAGGAGAGATTCCGACCCAACGCGCAGTGTGGACACGGGCGGGCCTGGGAGCAGCCCAATCAGCGCGCACTGTCGGCGGCACCATGCCTGCTTTGGGTGAAGCGCGACTGTGTGATCCCTGCACTGGGATACGTCACGGCCAATCGTGGAGCTTGCTGGTTGTGCTCGCAGCGGGTTTAGCTTGTGGAGGTGATTCGCATCGAATTGAGATCTGGCACACACGGAATTGAGGGGAAAGAGAATTCGAGATCAAAATTCGCTGGCTTGTGCATAAATACCGGCTGACGACTTGGAAAACAAGCTTTGTTTGTTTCTCTCGTTTCTAGTTACATGCAATAGTACACATTCAAGAAGAATCGTCAGCGTCAGAAAGGATACCCCGTCTCTCGTGACTCGTCTTTCTTTTCCCTCTCTCTCTCTCTCTCTAATTCTCTTCTTCCTCCAGGAGAGTGAGGCCACTGGATTGGCAGAATTTGTGGCTCAACGCCTTCAATTGCACTTGCCTGCAAGTCAGCCATCAACCTCTCGGGAGAGAAGCAGCGTGCAGCGACGCAGGGCGTCCAAACCACATCATAGCTACCTACTCCAGTTTCGCCGTCAATTCGAATTCCGGCCTGGGTTTCATTTTTCGTCGATTGAGTCGACCGTTTCAAAACCTCGAAACGACATTGCCCACCTAATCAGCAAAGACGCATTATTTTCGGCTCTTAAAGAGAGCCCGTATAACTTCCTTCCCGAACACACGAGGAAACCTACGAGGGAAGCCATCTTAATTCAGAGCATGAGCGGCACCTCCAGCCCATCCTCAGGTCCCAGCCGATCCAAGAGCCACTCCACCGGGCACTCCAGCAAGAAACATTCTCACTCCCGCATCCCCTCTCTCCCTCTCCATCTCCCCGGCTTCCACAGCTCCCACGACAAGGGAAAGCGTTCCCACACGGAGACAATGGTCGACATCAAGTCCCCCAGCCGCCGCTTCTTCAGCTCCCGCAGGTCGAGATCGAAATCTCCCGCTCCGATAATCACCAGCGACGCCGGCACCGCCACGACCAACCCGCTCGTCGCGTCGCCCACCGAAGGCACGTTCACGCATCCCGGCCACGTCCTCGACTCGCCGCTGCCAATGAGCCCGACTTCGTCCCCATCGGACCCGTCGTTCGCGTCTACCTCGGGGAAAAAGAGGCATTCGCACAGCTCGCGCAAGACCAGTAGCGATTATAAGCGGTTGAGTGGAACGGTGAATCATTGCGGTCGCCATGCCAACGATTGGTTGTTCGGCGGATTCAGTGTCAGGGAGAGAGTGCGTGGACTGTTAAAGGACGATAATGACGAGGGCAATGGCCAGGACCGGCCTCGTTGAGCGATCGGCGGTTACTATTCGATGATTTGCTTTTCTCTTTTTAACTTTTTTCGGTTACGTGGGCCATCTGGTGGTGTTTAATGACATGGGTGCTTACAGAATGCGTGTCGATTGTGTGCTTTCTTGCCCTATGGTTGCTCCATAAGAGGCTCTATGCAAATTGTTTGGATTGCAGACGCATCTCTGTCAATCCTGTCTTACGTCCTACCCAAGATTTTTGATATGGAAACACCAGTCTATGATTAATGATGATGAAGATGATTCCCGTTGAGTCCAGACTAGTACCAGACCCCAGAGCAGCCTTCTCCTCTATTTATGTTGGTCTGTATATATATTCTTGAACCTACGTGGCAGCCCCACACATATATGCCGAAGCTAAGATTAACATTATAAATTCGAAGGCTCGGTACTACTGATACACATACACGGTCTCTATATACCTGAAGAAGAGGGGTACTCGGGAGATATGATGAAGACAAATCAATTTCAGCCACATAGGGGATCAACAGACGAATCACGCAACATACCACAGGAAATAATTGATGCCTGCGAATCAGAATCACACAGGGTGAGAAATATAAAAGCATCCAATCACTGTAAGATCGCCAGCAGGGCCTTTTCATAATCACCCTTTGTCTCCCCAGCCACACGACCTCTCAACTCCCTTCCATACTTGTGTCTATACGCCGCCTTCACTCTCTCCATGTGGTCTCTATTCCAGTGGATCTTCACGACGACATAAATCAGTAGATCATCATTCGTTCCCATTCCAGCCATGCTATCTTCCAACACTCTCGCGTCTCTTTCGGCTGGATCCCTCGCGCCACGTAGAATATGCACAAGAGCTTTCTTCATATGCCCGTCGAAGTGGCTGCATATATCCGCCTCCAGATCCTTGCCGTGCTGTGCCCTGTAAGCCTGGTCGATGGCACGAAGCTGGCCGTCTGATCGCTGGGCGAAGAGCTGGAACACCGTGGACTTTGGGACGCCGAGGTTGCCCGCCATGGCGCCGTGGAGGTTGCGGACGTCTTGATTGACCATGTTGGGGTCGATGGGGGTGGACTCCTCGGCACGTTCGGCGGCCATGACGTTGTTGTAGAATTGCTCGGTGGCCATGGAGAGATCGCCGCGCACGTCGGCTTCCATGGATTTGCCAAAGGACTTTTGGTAGGCTTGCTTGATTGCTTTCATGTCGGCGTTGGAGCGACCGAGGAGGACGTTGTCGAGAAGAGTTTCCTTGGTGCCAAGTCCCTTGAGGGCGTACTGTACTGTGTGGGCGTCCTGCATCAAGGGGCCGCGCACGAGGGCCAGAAGGACTTTTTCCAACTTTCCGGAACACTCCTTGGCAATGTCCTGCTCGAGATTTCGCTTAATCTTCTTGGAGTAGGTGTCGTTGATCAAGGCCATATACAACGGGTCGGCGCGGGACAAGATATCAATCAGTGTCGTCTCGTCGGTGCCAAATCCCTTCATAGCTTTTCGGAGAGCTTCTGCGTCTTTTGTGGCATCTCGTCCTGTTGCCATCACGCCTGGAATGTATCCCGGTGACGGTGCCGCTGGAGGTCCGCCGTACCCTGCTTGGGGAAATTGCTGCATTGGTGGATACCCAGGGGCTCCATAACCAGGAGCACCAGGTGGCATGTAGCCGCCCTGCGGAGGCTGTGGAGGATATCCATAGCCAGGCTGCTGCGGAGGAGGCGGGTAATGGCCCTGTGGAGGGTATTGGCCTGGAGGAGGATATTGTCCTTGAGGCGGGTATTGCCCTTGGGGAGGGTAGCCATGAGGAGGGGGGTAATATCCTGGCTGAGGCGCCCCATAGGGAGGTTGTTGTTGTTGCCCTGGCTGAGGGTATCCGGGATTGGGGTTGTCTGTGAGATTCATCTTGTTAGCCATTGCCAATTGAGGAGAAGGGAAATACGTACAACCCGGGGCGTTCTGATGCGGAGCCGCCATGTTCAACAGCAAATGATTTTGAAGAAACAAGAGGCAGAGAAGATAATGTTCAGAGAAGTTCCCCAAAGCTATATCTTTGAAATATTTATTAAACGACGAGGTGGGTAGCTAACCAACATATATATACACATTCCACCCGCGCTTCAGCCGTCCTGACGCATCAGACTTCCAAGGAGGCTTGGGGAGTTAAAGTCTGATGGCGGGGTCACCCATGGCGTATCCCAGCGGGGTTCCAGGGAACAAGCCACAATTGCCAAGACTGCCACGGCGACATCGCCCAGCAGGAAACACGGCGGACGCTGGTGTGGTCTGGCTTCACGAAGGCTGCCACAGAAATGCATACGAAGTTGCACGTCATTGGTGGCTTTAGCTACCCTGGAACAGGAGATTGCAGGTGCCGTTGGACGGATAAGCGCTTCCACAGCCACCAGCTTCCGCGCCTTGACTGACCATCATACACTCGGTAACAACATTCATGGCGCAGAGGTGAAAGAAGGACTGGAGTGGTTGGAAGAGGGTGCATGTCCTTGGGGCCGAGCTGTTAGCAGACTTCGCAAAACACATCATACCATCATCGCGCCCAAGGTAGAATCTCATCTGAGAACGAAAAATAAAATAGAAGCGATGTAAAAAAGGAACTGCGGCTTGCCTGGATCGAACAGGCGACCTTTAGATTGCAAACTGAACAGGGGCTTCAGTCTAACGCTCTCCCAACTGAGCTAAAGCCGCTGGTTGATATTTGTCACCAACTTAAACAAATTCTGGGTACCGGGGTCCGTCACCAACACGCGCGATTGTCGACCAACAACGCTCAACATTTTTTTGGGTATTTGAGTAGTGACAATGGAGTATACGATAATCAGGGTCGGTAACCATGTCCCGTTGGACCTGCCACCTTACTGTCTTTTCTTCTCTCTAGCGGCAGGGGCTGCCCCAACAAATGCACCACGAACCTCGCCCCATCCCACCCACAAAACCCAAAGCGGCACAAACACCCAAAGCGTATTGAAAAACACCAGATAAAGCCACAAGTAAACCGGATCACTTGTCGCCAGCGCCGTATTTCCAGACAGCCATTCCGGCGCAAAAGTCATAAATCCCCCATACAATTCCGCAACCGCCAGTCCAATGGCCACAAACCACATTCTTCCCTTGTACATCGCTGCTTTCTGCGCTGTCATCTTCGACGACTGCGAGCCCGTAGCCTTGTAGGCTAGGTAGCAAATGTATAGCGCCGCTGGCCCACCGAGGAGTACGGTCAGCAGCTCCAGCGAGATCACGCCTAGGTCTGCGCCTAACCACCGAGCATCCGCCTTGCCGTATTCCTGCCACATTCTCGCCGTGGGTCCGGTGCCGTAGGCTGGTCCATAGAGCCTATCGCCGCGGTTTAGAAAGTATGGCTTTGCTCGCGCGACTGCGTACGCGGGTGAGAGAAGAGTCGTGTAGCTGAAGAAGCAGTGGTAGAGGAAAGACCCTTCGATGAAAAAATGCGTGAGGGCATCGTAGGCGTGCCAGAAAAATAGGACTCGATACTTGAGGTTGTTAGATGGTATCAGGAGGATGGCGAGGATTAATGAGAACGGTAGCAGCGAGAGGACGGTTGTGAGGGAGAGGATAGTGGGAAGGTCGAGAGTGAATGGTATTGTAGGAGACATGTTGGAACGTGTTTGTCTCTGCTCTTTGAATTTCTAGAGCTAACTATGTCACTGTCACAGATTCAATTCTTTAGAATGAAAGGCCAAACGGAATTGCTGGCTTCTACAGGTTTATTGTTATCAAGTGTTGTCAAAAGGTTGAGACGTGATTAGTGTTTAATTGCTTTTCTCACGCGTCTTGATGCTGCTTTAAGCCCCAGTGGTTAACTTGTTGCTGCTTTAGGTAACGAGTAACTAACAAGAGAAAAGAGAACTTCCTTTCAGCAACATCAACCTCGCATGCCCAAGCCCCTTCCCACAATGAGAGTCGTGAAGGGCACGGGCAAATATTTTCCACCTTACGGATGATTCCACATGATGACTATATTGTTGGTCAGGGGTTTTGTTTGCTCTTAATGGTCATGACCTTCCAACTGATTAAGGGCCTTGTCTCAAAACTCCCTGTCACTGAAATCAACAACCTGTGCCTTCTCCACTATCCCATCAAGGCTCTGGACAAAAGCTCGGTGGGCTGGATCCTTCTGAACATAATAGTCTCGATCGTCACTGTTTGCAAACTGAACAACAAAGGCATGTGTCATCCCATGCTGTTTTATGTCGTGAGAAAGTCAGCACATCCATGACACCTTTTATCTTCTCCTGGAAAATATACTGAACAATGTGACTCACCTGAATTCCTTCTATTGAATTATCAATCCCACCAGATGATGCAAGGATATAACGCTTTTGAGATGATGGGTGGACGCAATTATCTTTGAGGGATAGCATCCGGTCACAGACCTGATCAAGACATGGATTAGCACCTGCTCTGCATGGACTTCACAAATATTCATGGAGTTTCATTTGAAGATCTGGTAAGTTTGAGCTGTCTGAAACTTACATCTTTAATGATATCTGTGCTGGTTCCTTCCTTGAATTGGAAGAGAACAATGTGGGTGATTGACATATTGTGTGATTGCTCTAGGGCACGTGTTTGAATATTACGGTTGCAAAATAATGTTACTAAACAGAAAGATATAAGAGCAAGAATTATACTAATTTGTTGTCGTCGAGAAAGCATGATAGAGTGTGGTCTGGGAGTGTTATCTATGTCGTTGAAAAACTGCAAGGTGGGGTGAACAGGGGTAAAATAGTGGTTCACGTGATGTTATGAGAATCCCATTCTAGCCTAGCTTGAGTCTTGCTGATTTTCCTATACCAGTGTTGATGGAAGCTACGGCCTGCCCTGCACCAGCTGTATAGCTTGCAATATAACCTGTGTTAAACTAAGCAGAAGGCTAGCACCACCAAAGATGAACACAAGCCAAAATGTCCAGAACTGCAGCGTGTCCCGCCTGTCCCGAATAAGATCACTGATTGAACTAGGTCGCGCATCTTTGAGCTCCTTGGCAATGAGCTCAATCCTTTCACACAATACAGGAAAGTCCCGGGCTGCGAAGTAGACCAGTCGGTCTGCTGGAATTTCGGATGAAAGCCCTGGAAAATGTTTCCTCGTGCACAACAGTGGGAGCAACGAGTCGACCTGACCGCCCGACGTCTGGAGCGGCCTGAAAGTTTGACGAAAGAGTCTCCGCGATTTTGCGGATTGCCCGAAAAGGAGACGATAGGATAAAATGACTTCTCGAAGGAACTGGGATATGTCGTCTTTGTCAGCCCGAGGGTCTACACTGTAGCATGCTTCGATGCTTGCGAACGCATAGATCGGGCCATCTGAGAGAAGCATATTTAGGCAGAAAGACGGATAACCGAAAAGAGACAAGGTTCTGGTCGACTTATCGTAATCCAGATGGAGCGCCAAAGAATCTACCCACTTAATGCGAACACGCAATAAAGCATGAAGTAGGTAAGCGTTGGTCTCCATAGGATACAGCGGCAGCCAAGATGAAGCCACTTTGCTATTTTCACTTGCAACTTGCGTCAAGGCCGATGACCGAGCTGGTAGTATATTCCCGAATGCTTTCAACAGCACTGATAAAGGGCGATCTGACAAATGCGCTGGCACCTTGTATTCGTCAAACACAAGACCTGAGTGTGGTTGGTCGGAATCCTGGTGAATTGCTAATTCTTGGTCTGAGCAGATATTGAAACCTGCCTGGTACAGCATGGATCGCCAACCAAGAGAAGCGAATATAAGGAGCTTCTGAGCCGCTAGGTCGTCCGAACTGTCGAAAATACCTATCGACAGGAAATGGCCTGCAATTTCATCGATAGAGGCCCCTTCCGTTTCTCGCGTGAATTCCTCAATCACACTGAAAACCGTATTTAAATTCGAATTCGCTAGCAATGAATCGTCCGAAACATGTAGTTCCGTGATTGCACGAGGGATATTTTTAACCTGGTGAGCGAGCCAAGAGTCGTACCAGCTCATATCCACCAGAGAGCCAGTTACATTGGCCGTACTCCTTTTTGTATACTTTCTGGCGAGACTCCGAGCCGCGATAGATACAGCGAGTTTCATGTTCGACGTTGACCCAGCGCCTTGCCTGCTTAGAAGGGCTATTGGTTAGTGCCGTTTTCCAATTTAAGCGCCGCCTGAGATACTGACGAATGTGTAACAAGTTGACACGCAGTACTTCGTAGGAAGAGCTTGGCTGTCCCAAAGCTTTTCCCTTTGAACGATCCTAGAGACAAGGGCAATTTGCTTATCTCGGATCCTGTTCCTTAGTCGCCATGGAAGTTGGTTCTAGGTGTTTTGTGCTCAGCCTGACATGGGCGCTTACAGCCATCCAATCCCGTGATGCCATCTGCTTTCAAATTGAGGGATGTAGCTTTACCATGGCGGCTTACACATCCCAACGGCAATGAGTATCTTGAGAAGAGGTCATGTAGGTCACCATCCTTTCGAGAATTTACTAACTATACCCTGTAACGGAGTACTCGATGCTCCTTTTAGACTATGGGTCTTGGGAATCTGAGAGCGGGTCAGCCGTCGGGCCGTGTGGAGGTCACTCCCGCTAGGCTAAACCCAAAATGATTTAGCACTCCTTACTGCTGATTAGCCCCTCACACAGTCGAGGATATGGCTTTGGGCCGCTGAAGCGAATCTCAGAAAACCAGCTTTTTGAAACGGGTTGCACCCCGGCTGGATCCATCACAATGCGATCTCGAATCTTAAAACGCAGTCGCTCCGGTGAGCACACTAAACGCAATCTCCCCGATGAGTACACTAAACGCAGTCGCCCCAATGAGCTCGAAATCAGTCCGATCTGGCAAGCGTCCATTGACAAGTATTATGAAGAGTTGAGGAAGCGAGGAGTCAGGGGATCAGTAATTGACCAAGACCTTTGGAGTGTTCATAGTCCTGGCGAGCTACTTGCCCAAATCCAAAATCTTGCTTCGATAGATTCCCAGTCCTCTGCGAGCTGGGTGAGGCTGCTACAAAGATTTGAACCAATTCTTCTAAGCCTTAGTAATTTTGCTGCTGTCATGACTCTAGCGCTGGGAATGAATACCCAGGTTGCGGCCTTGATATGGGGCTCTATTCGGCTGATCTTGAAGGTATATCGGTCCTCGCCAGCTAACGGATGATGCACATCATGTTGACCATGTTAGCTAGCAAAACCTGCGTTGCCCGAACTCTTGGATCTATTTGAAGAGCTAGGTCGATCGCTACCCAGATTTCGCGAATATGAACAGGAACTTCCCATGACACCGACTTTGGAGGATGCTCTCGTTAACACTTACACTGAAGTTATCATTTTTTGCGCGCATTTGATTGCGTTTTGCCAAAATAATCCGAATATAAAGAAGACTCCTCATGCATGGATAAAACTAAATAGCGAGCTTTCGAAGGACATATCGAACCTTCGGCGTTATTCAAGGCTAGTCGATGAAAAGGCTGATATGATTCGTCTCTCTATGGAGGCCAAAACAGCGGATACGGTTGAGGCAATCGCGAATTTACACATCTCTCAACCAGCCGACAATAGTCTACCATGTTACATGATACCGTACGGCCTTAATGCAAAATTCTCGGGCCGAAATGTTGAGATGGATGCTCTCAACCGAATACTCAGTCCGCAAGTACACTGTGAAGGTCCCAGAGTCGTGGCGATTTATGGGATTGGTGGCGTTGGAAAGACACAGCTTGCTCTGAACTACGCCAATACCGCCATGAGTTTATACGATGTTGTCATATGGATACCAGCTGAAACCCAGATAAAGATGACTCAGGCGCTGTCCCAGTTTGTGGCTAAACTCGGATTGCCACATCCCGAAGGTAGCGAAGATGATTATCGTTCCATTCAGAAGGCAAGAGACTGGCTGAATACATCCGGGAAAATTTTTCTCCTAATATTTGACAACGTTGAGCACCATGATCTGCTTGATCAGATTTGGCCAGCAAGCACCAAAGGCTCCATCATAATAACATGTCGATCATCTTCGATCGCTTCGAAAAGAGCAAACGAAACGCTTAATCTTGAATGTTTCGCTGATGAAACAAGAATAGATGTGTTTTACTCGTTAACTGGCCAAAAACCCTCAAATGAGGCTGATGCAAGAGCAGCAAAGGAGCTGCTTTCTCTTCTTGGCGGCTTGCCCCTTGCCATGGTCCAAATAGGCGAATTTATGAACGACAGGGGTTATTCCTATGAGGAACTTCTCCAAGTGTATCAGAGGTCGGCTAAAAGGGTCTTTGCGAAGACCAACGCACCTGTTCAATATGAACATACGTTGGCCACAGTCTGGGAGGTTTCGTTCAAGCGACTATCCGCCGAAGCAAAGGCCCTACTAAATATCCTCGCCTTTTTCGACCCAGATCTTATCCCAGAATCCATATTGTCCAACAAAAAGGCTGGTATCACTGAGCCTACTCTGGAGTTTCTATTTGATGACTTTGAGTAGGCAACTACTACCTGCTGAGCAAAATTCTGGCTGACAATGAATATTAGTTTTGGGGACGCCGTTATTGATCTTACTAGAGCGTCGTTGGTGAACCGAATGTCAGTCCATAAGGCTATATCGGTACATCGCCTCGTCCAGTTCACGGTGCTTTCACGACTAGATATTGACGAGATATCAACGTTCTTTGACCATGCTGTTAGAATGCTATCTTGCAGTTTTCCTAACACTTGGAATCAGAAGACGCGCCATCAGGGCCATGGCTGGGCCTCGTGGGAGACATGTAGCGCAATCCTCCCACATGTTAGCTGGCTCATGAAATTAACCCAAGTACATACTCTCCATATCACCAATCCAGAAAATTTTGCGGAACTAGTATTTCGTGCCGGAACGTGAGTATAGAACTCTAAAATAAAGAGCCATTATCTGTAGAAAAGGTTGCGCTAACATCTAAATAAGGTATCTCTGGGAAAAGGAACAGCCCGCGACCGCCCGATCCTTTTTCGAATTTGGTTTTCGGCTCGACACGGGCCATACTACTGTAAACTGTGCGCAGGCATATCGCCTGCTAGGCCATATCGGATTAGATATGGCTCAACCGAAGGCTGCATTGTCTGCATATCAACAGTCACTCCGCGTTCGACAAGAGATCGAAGGCCCGACTTCTCCCTCAGTGGCGGACGTATATGACTCGATTGCTTGCAGTTATACTGAACAGGGAGACGTCGATAATGCTCTTGATTTTCTATCCAAAGCGATAGATATTCATAATTTGAACAACCCACTTCGGATGGGCAGGACGCAAGCGATCTACGCCATGACATATCTCCGAGCCGGACAGCCGGAAAAGGCACTAACCGCGTTAGAGCACTGCTGGAAACTGCAAGATTTGACCGCGGAACAGGTTGCGCAGTCCAAATACCCAAAACACAGTGGGGACATCATGCTATTGTCCAGGATCAAGCGCGCCCAGGGTCTCAATCAGGAGGCTATGGAGCTTGCGTCAAGAACAATTACTATCCGTAGAGGACTATTTGGAAACAAAGGTCCTCGGGTGGCGGACTCGACGTTTGTAGTGGCTCGAATGTTGGAGGCTAATGGTGAGGATGTGCTGGCTGCAAAACTGTTGCGTACAGTGACCGAGATGAGCCGAGGGGTCCCTGAGATGCAAGGCCATCTTGCACGCTCATTATGGTTTCTAGCGAGGGTAGAGGATAAAATAGGGGACAATGCTGGTGCTGAGCGACTTCGAACGGAGGCCAAGAACGAACGGGACAAAATCAGTGGGAGGGAATCACCCGACGAGGACACTGATGATTCATTCATGGCCTTGGTCCCTTGGATGCTTTGGTAAAGCCATGAATTGAATTTGGGGGCTTTAATCGGTGCGGAGGGATAAGGAACTCAATGTGCACCGGCAATGAGAAAGAGCCAGGAAATACATACATGAACTTAAAACGGTCTCAGCATACAATCGTTTATCAATGCAATCAATTGATGTCCCTTTAACATCATTCATTTCAGTTCAACATTACCACTTCGTCAACAACATTGGCATAATACCCGGGAAACAGCCCCTTCTGACCAGCGTAGCAACCCCAAAGCCAGTCATCGTTGATATTTTCCGCCTCTGTAATCTCGGCTCCCCGAGGAAACATTATTTCATCCGTCTCATCCGGCTCCGGATAATACGACCATATCGCCACCAGGCGAAGGCCAATTCCTCCCGACGGCGGGAACCGTGGTGCAAGCGGACTCTTGGGCGAATCGCCCGAGCTCCCACTCAGATGGTGCCGTGATCGATTGAGTTTACGTCTGGTACCTTTGGCCGGACCCGCTGGGTCAGGGCCACCTTGGTTGGAGCTTTCGGGCCATTCCCATGGATCTGAATCTTGGCGGGCTAGCGGGCCGTTGGGGAGGTCCGGGCGATTAATGCTATTTGGTGTCGTTGGGTCAAGGTCGTCTTTCATTGCGTATCCGCCAACTAAGCCTTTGACTACCACGCGTCTCTGTCCGTCCTCGTGATCCTCGAACCCGACAATGATCATGCGATGGTTTTGTAAGCAGCGACGCCACCCGTTCCGGCCGTTCTCCCTGCTGATCTTGCTCGTTGCGCAGAGCTTCAGATAGCAGCTTGTGCAGATGTCGTAATCACCGTCATTGCAGGTTGGACAGTGATATCGACTTATTGATGGTGGGATGGGATATGTGCAGATATTGCAGTTGGTAGAAAACGTCAACACCCTATACTCCCTAGTATCAACAACGATACTCGACCCTGGGACCGGAGACGATGTCGAGTGGGCAGAAGAGCCGTCCGTAGTGGGAGGTCGCATCGGGCCAGTGCGCCCATCTACGCGACCAATGGGGAGAAGTGCATGAGTACAACACTTCCCTTTATTGACGCATGAATTGCAGAAGCCCCATTCTCCATCATTACATTCGTTACACTTCCAGAAGCAGTCGTCGGAAAACGACTCGCACATATCACAAAACATACCATCCTGCAGTCGGCTGAAGGGATCCGAAGTAGAGATTCGGGTTCCATCCTCTCTAGTGTTGGGCAGAATTGATGATTCTGAGGGAGGTAGGAACCTGCGAGAGCGCAGTTTATGCGGAGGTTCTTTGCTCCGTTGCCTCGGAGAGAGAAGATCTTGTTCTTTCTTGAAACGAATATGTGCTGAATCACCAAAGCCGAACCAATGTAAACATCCGAGGTCCCCGCGATAGCAGCGTAAGCAAAGATGATAAGTGCCGTTGTTGCAATGCGTGCATAGTTTATGGAGCTCATACTGGAGGTTCCTTTTCCCACACCGCTCGCATGATATCGACGGTTCGACAAATGAGGGCGGAAGATTACGACTAGATCCTTCTAGCCGGCACGGCGCTGGTCTAGGAGGTGGAACGACTAGTCGATCTTGCTGATTTGGCGTGGACGAACGAGAGCTCGATCTGTTTCTATGTCCTGACTCTACACTAGGATCTAGAAGTCTAGATGGCGGAGGCTGGGGAGTAGTCGAGACGGGGGACTCAACGATAGTCGTAGGTTCGAGCTGCTGTCGACCTGGGGTATCACCATGGTCAGACCTCGAATTTTCACGCCGTTGCCTAGTGTGTTGCCTTGCAGTTTGATCACTTGGTGGCGCCCTGTTGCCGGCCTCCTCGTTGACTACGGTTTGAGAGTGAGGCTCTTGGCGCACACGCGAGGTATCTGAGACATCCGTGGCAGACCTTCTCGCAGGATGTCTTCGCTCTTCAGTTGTTCTGGGAACAGGAGACGTCCGTCTGCGACTGACACCGCGATCAGACGCACTTCTTCGATGACCTGAACTGGTAGCGTGATGTGCGGATTCCAAAAATTGTCTGTGGTCAGGATCGGGGTGTCGGGTCTGTCCATTGTTCGACTGGCTTGCGCTCTGGGACCGTGGGCCAGAAGACGCCTGTCGACTAGACGCCTCATTTGTTTGGGCATTTGATCTCGTTCTGTGCCTTTGGCGTCTTCGGAACGCTTCCGCGATACGCTCAGTTAACTCCTCTTCTTGGTCGGCGTCCAGACTCTGAAGGTCAATGCCATCCAATAAACCTTCTTCAGCTATTTGTCTTAATATTTCTTCTTGAATAACAGTCTCCGTAAAATCAGGGTTGCTAAGAAGGGACCGGAGACTGGACTGATGTTCCACGTGCCTCGACCTATGCGCATTTATATCAAGGGGGCTCCGCGAGCGAGTAGTAGAATTCATCTGCCGCGTCGCACGCCTTCTTCTTCGCGCGTCTTCAATTCGCTGCTGGTCCGACGTCTGCTCCGCAACCGCTCTGCGTTGAGGTTGAGAGGCGGACATCCGATCCCCCATCCGCCTGGGACTCCTCTGCGCGTCCCTTAGGCTCATCTCTCTAACCTCTTCTAAAAGTCTGCGGTCACGCTCCTCATCTTCATCAGCTGAAGAACGCGCGGAACGGTCGCGAGCTAGCAGTATATCCTCCCCAGGCGTATACTTTTCCGCGATTTCCCTCCTCTCATCGGGAGACTTCTCTTTATCGGGATGCGAGCGTAAGAAGAGATCGAGCAAAGTAGTGACTTTGGCATCGTGTCTTGTATCGCGGACAGAGGCTCTACAGGCTGGACAAGTAAACTGGGGATTTCGATTTCCATCACTGCGATGCGACTTTTGCCATGAGAACCATTCTTTCAAACAATAGCCGCAAAACGTATGGAGACAGTCAAGGAGGGTGAGGGGCTGATAAAGTAACTCTGTACATATCTGAGTTAACGGTCAGTATTTGCATCTAACTTGGGTTACTTGGAGCATAGTCAACACTGCTTAAGAGAGAGAGAAAGTAGCAGTACTCACAGAACAGGTCAGCTCCTTTTCCAAGTCCACCAACCCTGCATTCGCCATTTTGTCGCCTGAGATTTCTGTCCCATGTAGTTCGTTAGAGAGGAGGGGAAATTGCAGTGTTGTAAATTAGGAGGCAGCTTCAAAAGGGATTTCCAGCCAAAACACACAGTATGCAGAACTGCTGTCTGTATCACATAACATGTACTTGAATTCTACACACTTGATGGGAGATAAGCTGCTGATAACCCGATGGTGATGATGGGGCGGGCAACGGGCACAGGAGCCATGTCATGTGAATCGGCGCATCGTCTCTATCACCACTTCACATCTCACAATCATCAAGCCTGCCTGGAGGAAGCAAGACAACAATACTATCCTCCGGGCAACACAACAGAGTCCTCCTAGCCACAACACCCCGGCTTGCTCCTTTGTGAATGTGACAGCACCAGCTGGATTCGGATGAATTTCACTATTGTTGCTCTGTGCAAATTGAACCAAGGCGGAATCTTGGTGTCACCCTCTGCATTTTTTGCAAAAAGATCTAGCAGTATGTATTCAATCCATGTGGACCTCACAATCTGGATGCATTACTATCTATTAGAGAAATTGATTTCCGTGGAACTCACTTCTTCCTGCGTCAACATGTGATGCTCACTGATCACAGGCATATAAAGTGAGGTTTTGAGATGCGACGAGAGCTTCCAGTTACAACATCTGACGAAACATCACTTTCCAGAGCTTCAACTCACATTTGATGAGACCTCACCTTCAAGAGCTTCACCTTCATATGCGACGAAACCTCACTTCAGAGCTTCAACTCACATTTGATGAGACCTCACCTTCAAGAGCTTCACCTTCATATGCGACGAAACCTCACTTCAGAGCTTCAACTCACATCTGACGAAACCTTTCTTAGAGCTTCACTTTCATATGCTACAAAACCTCACTTCAGAACTTCATCTTCACAACTGACAGGGTTTCGCTTTTATATTTCAACTCACATCTGACAAACCCTCACTTCAGAGCTTCAGTTTCACATCTGACAAGACCTTTCTTAGAGCTTCACATTCATATGCGACGAAACCTCACTTCAGAGCTTCAGCTTCACATCTGACGAAACCTCACTTTAGCGCTTCACATTCATATGCGACGAAACCTCACTTGAGAGCTTCAGTTTCACAACTGACAAGGCTTTGCTTTTCATATTTCAACTCACATCTGACGAAACCTCACTTCAGGACTTCCATTTACATGCGACGAAACTTCATTTCTAACATCTTCATCTTCACATGCGACAAAACCCCCTCTCAAAACTTCAGCCTTAACATCTGACAGAACCTTCATTCAACAATATCCGACGGAACAACCCCCTCTTCTCCTCAGGACCATCTAGTTCTTCAACGGCACAATCCCATCTGCAAACAACTATTCTCGAGACCTTGTGCAGGAAACCCCTCGAAATCGCGCGAAACTGGTAGGCAATCGAGGAAGTCGAGTGGAGCCTCTTCCATAGCCGCAGTTTTCTTGATTTACGGAGACATTTTCACTTCAAGGAACCAATTCCAGTGATTTGGGTAGGCCGATTTTTCTCTGCCGGTAGATAACTACTAATTACAACGCTATCTCTTAGCATAAAAATGGTTTGTCGCAAGAGGAATAGATTCGCCAAACATCTATCCTCGCGGGTTAGGCACCCAAGAGCTTCGGTTGAGCAAGACTCTTCTGGGCAAAGTTCACAGGGGCATACTTATTTTGATACAAGCACTGGCCGCCAAGATCTATTCAGGCCGCCTTCAGATTTCGACTTCCTGTTTCCTAGGGAAATCCCCGACAAGGTGGAGGAATTCAAAGATAATACGGACCTAAACAATCCTTTCAAGCTCCCACCATTCACCGAGGGTCAAAATCGGTTTGCCACAACCTTGGACAACACTCGGCTATCGGCACCGTTGGATAGTATCAATGACTCTCTTGTTGATGATCTCTTGACTCAAGTTAGGTCTCGGACACCTCGAAGATCAACTAAAACTACTAGCCAAGGACGACTTACTAGCGTCAAAACAGTGACTCGTGCCGAAGAAGCCCTAGCTCGATTTTTAGCAAAGGATCCCTCCCATCCTCGCGCCAAAGAGGAACTCAAAGAGCTGGAGCGCTGCAAAGCTAGACTCAATCAGAATCAACTTCTTTCCTCCGCAGAGAAAGCGAGAATGAACCAGATATCCAGGAATATTGAAAGACGTGAATACACCCTTGCTCGGGACGCAGCAGAGTTGTCTAAAGGCAAACTCCCGCCAAGCGCTGGCCCAGTTGCCAATACAGAAGAAAGTGCCCCAGAGTCCAGTTCTAAGATGCAGATAAGTGAAGAGACAGCGACAAGCAGTACTCTCCCTACTGAATCTGATGAAAACATCAGTGATGATGGACAAGATTCAGAAGCCGATTCTATTTCTGATGACAGTGCAAATGATCAGGACAAGAAATATTCGTTCTGGAGGTATCATGTTTACCTGTCAGACAGCGCCATGGAAGGCGAACCTCAATTACTCAAAACGTTTGTGAATAAAAGGAAAGCAGAAGCTCGTGTAAGTTCTGAGATTACCAATGCCTACACTTCGAGTGCCCTCCAGGACCGCACCGGGATTGAAATCCGATGTGTCATCAAAGATGGCGTGGTCCGTGGACAAAGCCTCGAATTTGATTCAGGACGGATTGTGCAAGTGCACATTGAACCAGAATTAATTGAAGACGAAACATTTCCAGAAAGGAAACGCATAAAGCTTGAATGCATGCCCGTCAAGCTCTACTTCATTAGTGAACTCGTTGAGGAAGTGATCTCACCAGGTCAAACCCCAAGAAAGGCTGAGGAAGTCTCGGTCTTCCCTCGCCAGACTTTTGGCAGAGAGGGATTCATCATTCGCAAACGCGCGAATGAGCAAGCTAGCCGTGAAATGCTAGCCTACTTAACAAATCATCTTGAAGCACATCAAAAATTTGATCTCAGTATAACGGGTAGCATAGATACAGACGAGAGGTTGTACCTCCATGAACTGGAGAGAGGCGAACGCCTCTATGACAGGAAACGGGTCGTCGTTGACCGGAATGGCCGTACTCTCCGTGTCACTGTCAGAGTGGTAGAGCTTCTCGTCCGCGGCCCAAGGAATTAAAAAGCCATTGTCATTATTACGCTACCCTTATTACGTTTACAGTGTTTATGTTCTTTTTTCTGGACTAAATTGAACAAACAGAAAAAAGCCTATGCAGATGCAGTTTGATTTCACGCATGTTTTTGATACTATAGATAGATGGAGAATTTGACTTTTTTGCCTCTTATATATAAACCCCTATCTTCAGGACAGGTTGTTATCATTGAATAAGTCAGTCGATCAGCATCATCTTCCGCCATAATAGTATCCTTCCGCTGGGTCACCAAGATCGGATGCTCGACCGGTACCCTCGGCCTCTTTTAATCCCAGTACACCGGCTTCTGATGGGTTTGCAGGGATTATAACCCCATAACTATAGCGCTCCTCGCCTATCTGCTGAAGCAAAGACTCCAGACCCATAATGCAAGCCCCTCTGATACCCGGACCCCATCTTCCCCCGACAGTCAGCGTATGGACAAGCGAGTCACGCATCAACCGTCCCAGAACCTTGTTTGGCGCGATTATCAGGTAGGCAACTGAAATAAGCCCAACTGCTAGTGCAACCGCGACAACTGGAATTATGATGCTGTAATTCATCGTCATCACCAGCACGTTCCTCTCATCTCGAACCACCATGAAAACCGTTCCATTGGGGTCAGCGTTTCCTCCCTTTTCTGCTTCCGGGACGTCTAGCGGGCGCGCACCCAGTGGGATATGCCACAACGTACGCTGCATATGTGACATCAGATCGCTGGAAAGGATATATGTAGAGCGGTTCGCCCATCCCGTTGATGCAGCGATGAATGTGCTATTTTCCTGCGGTCTTCCCTGGGCAGAGTTCCACGCCGCACCCTCGAAAACAGATATAAATGCTGATGCCGTTGCGAAGAATCCTGTTGCGGGGCCCTGGATTTCACGAGGCACAGGGTTAATCCAGGCAGACCGTTGACAGTTCAAGTCTTTCATCAAACCGATTCCGCCGGCAAGGGTTGTACTGCAGACGCCGCGTGCCGGATGAAGGATGCACGAATGTGCAAGGTAATGAGTATTGTTGTTTAGACTCGCAGTAACCCTTAAAGAGCCGTATCCAGTTGTAACAACACCGTTCGTAATGGGGTCAGTGAAACTAGAGGTGAAATTGTAATAGTACTCGTCCTGAATCTGCGATGAGAATTCGATTACCGGTCAACAATTTGAGAGTTGGGAATCAAACTCACACGGCTGACAAACGGAACGGTTCCTGGCGTTGCGACAATGTTACACTCGATATCAGTGTACATGATAGGCCCGAATGTTGCCTTTCCGCTGACGTTTTGTTTCGTGTATGAATAGCCGGACTCTTCGCCGAAAATAGCAACCATTGCGGATCGCTTGACATTTGGCCTGGCACCCTCGGGGGAATTGAGTGCAGTACCGGTAGTTGCCATTCGATAATCCAGCTGTGCATGCGGTGTTGACACTTGCGTCGGCACAATTTCAGCACGGCTAACGACCTGAACTCCGGCCTGCAGCACGGGGACAATGACGCCTGTACAAAGCAGTCCAGCAAACCCCAGAAACCAACCTAGTCGAGCAGAAGGCGCGGCTAGCATGCCGACCGACAAACGGGACGCAAGATGCAGGGATTCCATCTCCTTCAACATCAAGCCATCTTTGCGTTTTTCGGCACGCGAACTAGGAGCCGCGAGAAGCGACCAGAGGTATTGATATAGCGCAACCCCAAGAAGAGCACCAAGACTCCCCTTCAGGATGATCCCTCCAAGTGATACGAAAACAGGGGCTTTCGACACCCAAGTGCTGGTATCGGTCGGTTTACCGTTCGTTGTGAAAGCGACGCACAGGATGAAGGCTGCAGCGAAAAATAGGGCCGTCAAGCTTGCCCATGTTGCGCAAACGATGTGCCGGAACGGGACATGCGACTTGGAAGGAAAAGGCGTCGCCAGTGACGGTGTGAGAGTCGGTTCCATCGTCGCGGTCGTAGGCGTTCAGCAACCGGGAGCCCTCATTGTGAGAAAGGGAATCAGTCCCCATTGCGATGGTTTGGCCTGTTTTGCAGCCCGCCTAGAAGCCAGTAACACTTCTGGAGCCTTGTCGGCGCCATGCTCAAGCCACATTATTTTCGCTGCTTCACCAGATTGGCTTTTGAAGCGAGTGGGTGTTGAAGGGGCTCGGGCTCCAAACGACGACCATGTTCGTTAGTACTTTTTTCCACAACCATAATTTATCCAGAGTGATGGCATCTATTTTCACCTGACAAATGCCATAAACTGTGTGGTCATTGTAATCCCTCGAGCACTCAAGAGAAGAATGCCAATGGAGGGCCAGTTTACGAATCCTCTCAGCCGCAAATGGGATAATCTTCACGCTAACTTGAACTCAGTTCAGTCCGCATCATCCTTGCCCTTCCACAACGGCCAGAGCCGAAGATGTTGACAGGAACCGATAGGCGGTAACATGCTCAAGCATTTGCAATCTGGCCCGAGATGACCATGTCATTGTGCACTCTGTTGCCTCACATTGAATCCACGCGATGGATCTCAGGCGAGACCAGAAGACTTCCGGGAGTGCGGCTGAAGTAGTGCCTGCGAACCAGAACTCAAAGAATGCGAGAAACAATGCTGATCTCTGGCTCGTGAAACCATGCTCACGCTACGATAAATATAACAACATCCCCGTTTGGAATGCGCCTTGAAGCATCGTGCGATTTACTTTCTATTGCTCTATGACGCCCGAAAAGATGAGTCTTAGCGATCGCGAGCCGAGTTATCAAGCAGGTAAATCCTGCGATAATTGTAGGCGACGAAAGAAAAAATGCGATCGTGCACTACCAAGCTGTTCGGCGTGCAAAAAGTGAGTCAACCGGCCCTGGTTCGAGACAAACTTTCGATCATTACTCTGGTCCTCTTAGGATGAAATGCTGTCTTCTCACTTCCCGATAATTGAGGCTGACCCATGAGCAGATACCTATACAAATGCGCGTATCGATTCGCTAACCAGGAAGCCGGGCTGCGACGCCTCAATGAGAGGTTAGGAGTTCTAGAGAGCCTTCTCGCGAGGGCATCGAAGAGGAAACGCGCTGAGCCAAATACGCCATCGGAACCTACCTACACCTTTTTGAAAACACTTGGCGATCAGAGAATGGATATCCCAACTCCGTTTCCACTTACATCGTATTGGTATATGCCTAAGCTACTGGAACACTGTGAGCGAATCGACTACTGGTCAACGTCCATAGACCTCCTAAATTCTAACGTTGCGGCACCAAGTCACCATGATGCAAGATATTGTCGAATCAAGGACATTACCGTCATTGCCGGCCAACAGCGATAGCATTGCCTATAAGTTACGGTACGTTTGGGTGCCGAATGCCCTAAACAACCCTTGCATGTTCCATTCTTCCATGTACGGTGCGTCGGCGCACTTCGACCTTCTAAATGGCCAGAAGGAGAGCCCAATAACATTATATCATCGGACGGAAACACTCCGATTACTAAAAGAGCAACTGGCATGTTCGGGAGAAATAGACGACATTTTGGTAGCCTCGGCACTAACGATGGCTCATATGGAGGTATGCGCCGTGTTCGCCTTTATCAGACATTCACTGACTAGCGAGGAGGGTCTTGGACACAACGATAACGAACGGCAGATACATGTTCGAGGGCTTCAGAAAATGATAAATTGCAAAGGTGGTTTAAGCAAACTAGGCTTTAACGGACTCCTCGCTGATTTGATTGTCATGTAAGCCTACCACATGTTCGATCCGAATAGAAGTGAAATGGGGCTTACCTTGCCGTCTCTTTAGTGGCATTTATCACAGTGCCATAGCGTCTACAGACGGATCCGGACCTACTGTGGATGCTCTTGCAGATCTCCTGGCCCCGCGAGCCGGTCCGACGGTGGAATTTCCGCCAATAGAGTTCCTCTCATCGATTCAGGGGCTGAACCAGTTCTCTCAACCCCTCAAAGATATTGCAAATCAGCTCTTTGGCCAGGTATATGAGATGGCACTATCATGGATGTCATTTCATCAAACCTATGACAAATTGCTAGAGTCAAAATGGCAGTCGGTGCGGCAATCGATGCTTGGAATGCTTTCAGATCCTAGTTATGATACATTGGCGAATGCAGATCACTCAGTGGCTGAATGCTACAAGCTCTCCGCCATGATCCTCTGGAATGCCATTGATGATTTCATCCCCTTTTCAGAGATAACAATGGACACCTATCTGCACAATTTGAGGTATGAGATTGATCAGACAGATCAGAAGTTCTGGATAAGTCATGCACCAGAGGCATTTGTTTGGATTTGCCTGACTGGCGCCGCAGCCTCGCGTGATGATGATGCGCGAGGGTGGTTCACAGTGCGCTTCGGGCCAGCAATCATGGTTACGAGTCAGGCCGCTTCGTTAATGGGGAAGGCGTGGTTGTACTTTTGTTGGTTGGAGCAAAGGTGTAAGGAAAGGAGGTTGGAAGGCAGGATATTTAGCGCGTGGAGTTATGATGACTTGAGCAATTAATGGCCAACATTGCTGAAGAGAAGGAATTTGATGATGAAGTGAAGTGGCTTGTCAAACGATCGCAATATGTGATGAATTAATGTGTATTATATGACTAAGATGCACTCCTTTAGCATTTCTTCTATCAATATACAATAGAGGTTAGTAGAACTCCAGAGCTGTGCAGAACTGTCACCAATATCACCAGAGCCACGATATTGGGACACTGCATCAAGGTAAAGGCGATTGAGAATGGGCCCAAAAGAATCTCGAGAACCGAGACACTAGAGACGGAGTATGATTAGAGTAATGTAAATGAAGGTAGTGTTTGAAAATCCTCCTCCTATAGGTAATAGCTTAGATACATCTGAATGCTCTCATGGCTCAACCGTTGTGTGCGATATTAACATTGATAATGTCACCCTGGTCACCGACGACATCTCCATTGCCCACACACTTGGTATACCCCTTATCCCAGCAGCACTGGATGATGTCCTGAATCTTCGCAGCAACGTTATGTGCTCTCACGTGTGTTGAGCCCGTGGGGATGCCTGAGGTCCGGCGCATGGTCAGCTTAGCAGTGCCGTAGGTCGCGAAATTACTGCTCTTGCGGCCGGAGACGCGATAGTTGCCGCCGTAGCTTTGAACGACGCCTTTAATACCGACAATATCTTGACCGATAACATCTCGACTGGCGACGCAGCTATAGCCGTTGGCGGCGCTGGCAGTCTGAAAGAGAACTGCGCCGATGACGACAGAGGCGATTGAGAGCTTCATGGTTGGCTTTGCTGGGGGTAGCGGGCGTTCGGTTCGCTGCTTTTCAATCAGTTTCCGATTCATGTTGTTGGGCCTTGAAGTACTAACGTACCTGTGCTTATTTCTGGAGTTCTTCTTGTGCTTTGCCTTTGGGAGGTCTTCAACGATGCTGTATGGCGATGAGAAAGCCATAGTTGCTCGGGGTGTCGGCTCCAATTTATAGACAGTCTCCCACATCTAGTGCCTTTGAAATTCCAGCAGCTGAGTAGCCCTAACTAACTACCTATTTCTGTTTCTGGAAAAAGGTCAATCTCATCTGCTGACAATCGCAACTCAGAGCTCAATTTCTAATCCGCTGTATGTTTTGATGCCAAGACCCCAGTGGGCTCTCCGATCCCTGCAGGCGGAGATTCGTCCGATCCCTGCCGTCGATCCATAGAACATGGCCTCGGCCACTAGCCGTCCAATTAAATGACACGCCAAGCGAGCTTTGTCCCACTCTTCCGCTCGGGAGACAACGTCGCACATCCTCTTGTTGCAGGAACGTTCGTCTCTGAGCCAAAGAAAATGCACCTTGTTTTCTTTGGTTTCCTCGCATCATTTGGCATCCGAAGACTCAACTCACAACATCTATGATTAAACTCAGTTGTTCACTTTTTGCTGAGCTGAACCTTGAAAAGGTGCGCAGGGCTATACGTTTCTGGGGGTAGCTCAGCCCTGTGATCTCCAAATTCCGTTTATGTTTCACAAATTAAGCTCTAAGGAATGGAATTCCCTCATGCTATCACTCTCAGCTTTAACATGGGTCGGGATTCACGGCGGTCATACGGCCACTGATACGAGGTGACTCTAGATACTATTTGTAATGCACCTCTTCAACACAGTTGAGAAGTTCGGGAAACAATCATGGAATCAGAGCCAGTATGCATCAGGAAGGGCGACCACTCTGTCGAAGTAAGTAGACTCATTCAGCCGAACGCATTCCCATGACTACCTGAAGTGCTCGACGGAGGAGATATGTCCGCATGACGAGAGTCTCGATGCTAGATAGCATCTGGCGGTTACCGGACAAAATGACTTCGGTTTGTAAGGCTCCCGGTACCATTTCGCAGAAAATTATCCTTGCTAAGACAATTCTGGGTGCTCGATAGTGGCTGATATGGTCTCTCTTCCAAGTGCCATCGTTTGCAATGACCCCAGCGGCTTACTGGACACTCTACCGAGACGAATGGCGACAGCGATCGGGTGCGAGAAGATGACTCGAAACTGTGTCCTCTAGGTTTCCAACCCTAAAGGGAAAGTAGACGAGTTATATTGTAGGTTATCGTGCCGGTTGTATGCATCGGGGATGGTACGAATGTCTGCTAACCTCAGAGATGCTTGTTTATTTGTTGGCAGTGATGGTCAAGTACGCAACGTATTCGTGCTCTTAAGCCGCCTTCGAGGTTAGAACCAGTGTCAATGAAGAGCCCCTCTTACCTTCACGGGTTGTTGTCGTTATAAATACGATTTCCCCCCAACGTATGCAGGAATACTGGCGAAGGGAGGCTTACTGAATAAATATGCACGTTCAAAGCCCAAACATTTGGCCGTGTTCTGGTTTCTGGTAACATATGGTTCGTGAACCAGGACTGAACAACGAAGAACGCGCGTGGGAATAGGGATTGATTGCTCGAGTTGTAGGCGCGAGAATCCGGTTTTCCTCTGGGCATTCGGTTTTGCTTCCGAGTCCACCTAAACAAAGCAACAGTTCCGCGTCAGTCACGGGTGTTCTTCCTCCACCGTGCAGATGTACGGTGGGAGCGACTTCTGGGTCATTTTCCCAGTTTGGCTCAGGGACACATGAGGATCTCCATAGCGAGGAGCATTATACGATCTCAGATAAATGACCCCTGGTTGGCGGAAGTGATACGTCTGCACCCACAGCCAGACTGGGCTCTTTGTGCCCCAAGAACGATTTAAGAGCAGAAGGAGAGTTAGCTCACATAGTGCCAATCTCAAAGGATAGTTAAGATGTCGCCCACAAGCGCATCATCTATGCTCTGAAGCCGCCAGATCCACTAGCCTAGGTGTTGGGCAAAAATGAGCCTAGCTTCTAGATGTGGTATCTAAGCTGTGCACAAAGGCCTGAGCCACTCATCGCGGACAGCTCTGTACCTCGATAACGACAACAATATCTCTTTCGGACATAACCCAACGCTCATCCAACCGTCGCATCACCCCGCCTTTTTGCATATTACTGGATTTATCTGTATTGGGACTTTTAGGGACGAAGCCAAAGGTTAATGAAGAGAGTCCGGGGTGACAGTACGCCGTACGATGGCGGGAAACGAATTACGACCAACTCGTTTGTCCATTTTTGCAACAAGCAGTGTGCATGGTACTGCGCAAACTAGACGGAACCGTCTGCTGGAAGAACCGTACATCTTAGGAGTTCAAGCGGGGGTATTTGCGAATCGTTAGGATCGCTCCATTCATCGGCAATTGACTCGACACAGCTGCAGCAGGGCAGACCTTGGGCTGAGGAATAAGGGCCCGCACACCGCACATGTGGATATCCGAAATACGGGGATAGCAGACAAGGGTCGAGCTTGATGGAGGGGGGGAAAAGGTGAGTTGTTCATGCATGAAGCCTGCGGGTTTCGAGCAAGTAAGACCAATTATCACCTGACGTTGGTTAACCGTCAAAGTTATGTTATTGATCTGGTTGAGTATGTTATTGATCTGGTTGAGAACTGTCTCGTCCGTGGCGGGAGCTGTTGCAAAGTGCCTAGTGGCGCTACTCCGTGCTGACCTCTGCAAAGCCACCATATCGCCGCGAAAGGGAAGCGCATGCACAAACGTGGCCGTACTTAGCCGCTCGCAATGATTGCTTCCCACACTGATAACGAAGGGAATGTTTACCCGCTTCTCGCTCCCGTCAAACACGGACTAGCTTCCGCCATTGCCCGTCTACCAACTTAGCCGTTTGACCCGTTTAATCCTTCCGCGCATTCGATGATAAAGAAACATGCAAACGATGCGGCTTGTCCAGAAACTGCAGAGGTCATCTGCTTCAACGCTCCTGCGACTACTCGTTGTGCACGTATACACAAAGCACACAAAGTTCCGTCTGATCAAGTATGTTTGATGCACGACATCGGTCCAAATCGCAACGCACTCTGCAGCTCTAACTACTAGCAACCATTTGCAGCGGCATCTTTACCCCACTCTCTCGACAAATATTCGAATACTCCCGCCGGACGATTTTGAGCTCGTCACGGTGTCACTATTGGCCCCTTGTTTCGCAAAGATTCTATGTTGTAAGAGCCGCATACAAGGACCTTGCGTGTGCAGACCGCAAGGCTGTAGAGCTTTCGTACCACTGCATTTATCTGGAAAGCAAGGGGTCCTGCATTTGCATCTAAGGATTCGAGAGTTCCCAGGTTGGGAGCCGGTTGATCTGATATTAGATGCTGTTTTGATCTAAATTGGAGACTTGCCCAGCCTTTTAATCCCATGGTATCTCATTTTCGCCTATTCTTGAATTGGGCTAAAGTGGCTCAAGTCCAAGACGAGGCAGAAACAGGACAGGTCTTGGAAATCATAGCCTATGATCCTGGCTGTTTGGCTGTTATCAGACAAGAGTCGATATGCGGTGACACAGCATCAAGGTGAGCAGAGAAGATTAAAAATAAGCCACAAGAAAACCAAACCAAAAAAGACACAGCAATAAGCAATGCAAAATGCGGTCATTTGTGGACGGCCCTTTTTCAAATAGAGATTTGATTCCGTAACAACACGCCAACTTGGCCCAAGTTGTGATTGCGACTGGATGAGGGGGTTTGGACCTCGATACTCGGCAGCGCAACGAGTTATTACAACGATTCCTTCACCACGATTGTTTTGCAACGGCTCGCGTATGAAATTGGGCCGGCTATACACTTGTAGCGTTGATACGCAAGCTTGGTCAAGCTTTCCGAAAGGGGTGGTACGACATTGGACAAAGGTATTCTTGTTTCTCTGCACAAGATCCAAATATGGAAGCAGTAGGCCTTGTGACTAAGACCCTGGGAAGGGAAGTTTCATGTTTAGAATGCAGCTCGACTCCCATGAGGTTTCTCCTTTCTACCTTCGGCGCTGTGTGCAGTTGGTAATGCGAGTTGAACCAGTTGATGCCTTGATGGGAGTCACGAATATAGCTAAAAGTCTTCCTTCCGAGCTCCGTGTTCGTGTTACGTATGCGGTACGCAAGAACCCCGAAAGATTTGAGGTATTGCACGGGAGCTTATGGAATCAGTGTTGACGGCGATGATCGGTAACCTGACGGACAATGATGAATGTAACATTTCGTGCAAGGCGCAAACGCGACATCTACCAGAGCATTCATCATTTGAAGGCAAATGGGACGCCGGATACAATGGCTCGCAGCGGACGTGTTGAGACACCCGCATCCGAGTAGTTGTATGGCCTTTTCTGGCCCTTTTCCCCCAGTTAAGCGATCCGTTTCCGGATGTGTAAGTCCGGGGGGGAATTCCACAAGGCGATGTTGAGACCCTGAGGATGCCGCAAAGCTTCATCGAATTGAAATTGCCACAGAAGATAAACGGGCCGAGACTCTGCACAAGTCGGAGGATGTCCTAATTTAGATAATGCTCAGCGGAGAAAGGTCTCAAGAGTGGCGTAAGAAGATTGGAAGATAAAAGCGAGGAAAATGGCCGAGTTCGAACTTGTGCAAGGTTGACAGGGGGACGACAAGGGTCGTAGGACCTGAACGCCGGTGTCGGGATGAATCTGAGTGGCAAGGACAAATCAGTGGAGATCTGCCAGATGGAGGGGTTTCTTGGGATTGCATGAACGGGCTGTTCAAGCCTGCTCGTTTTCGAATCCGCAGGGGTTAAAGGAGTTGAGAAACGACAGTAGCGGCTCCAGATCCATTTATATGCGGGCGCCGAGGGGTAGGGCCCGAGCAAAGGAGGTGTTGCCGTCAGCGCACTGACAGAAAATATGTCCAGATTCGCAATAGGCGAGGTGGATATGGAGGGTTCATCTTGAACGGTACATATATTGAGGGGATGCAAGTTGTTTGGTATATTTCAAGTCTCTGGAAGTCTTCTCCGTAGCCACCTGGGTCTTGGCGCAAGCAAACTTCGCCCACAAGGAAGAGTCCCAGGAACGAGAAGCTGTATGAAGGTGAATATTGATGGCGATGGCCGATGCGGAGATCCGGCTACATGTGTATGTAGACCGACTGCCACGTTTTCATAAGAGCAAGCTTCGGGACTAACGCCAAACATTCAACCAGACGGCTAAAAGGCATCTAGCCAGACGAGACGAGTAGAGAGAGCACACACATGGCAATAATAGTAAGTAGAATAAATAATAGGAAAAAGGCGAATTTGAAAAGAATGGTGTCACCCACCCATCGGCAGGACGGAAGCCTACGAATCGGTGAAGGCCAGGTCCGAGTCAATCAAGATGGAAGTCGGCCCTCCACCAAGGCCAATAAGCCACAAAGTCCCAAACACCATGTTTCAGGGAGATGCTTAAACTCGCGGGCAAGAGAGAGACTAGACGGAGTGTTAGAGGGTGAAGTATCTACCCCGCATCGAGCCCTTCACCGCTGTCTTGTTGGAAAGATCGCCTTGCATCTCGAGGTCTCGAAGGTCGATAAGGAGGGAGGTACGAATGCCGTGGATAATAATAGTAGCCTTTTTGGACGTTCGACAAGGGTTTCGGAGGAGGGGGGGTACCCGAAAGAGACCCGAAGGAGGTCCGGGAGCTGGTTGAATGGCTGCGCTTAGGCTGGATGGAGTACCGTGGGAGAGGAACGGTGGTGCGAAGCTGAAGCAGCCCATCTCAACAGGAGCAGGTCGGTGGTTCGTTGTTGGGAGCTGCTTGCAAGCTCGCTCCTGGGAGCGTTCCTGTGGAAGCGAGCCTGGGGCCACCGTGGGTGAGTTTGTTAGTTAGTGAGTAGCTAGTGACTTTGGTCAGAAGTTAATATCAAGCTCAGATATTGCATTGCACGACGGATGGCGGAGCACGCCGTGTTCCAGCTGCGAGAGCCGTGGTGCTTGTGCTCAGAAAATCAAAGATAATGAATTGAAATGAGATTGCTTGGTGTAGTTGAGCTACGAAACGGGCTGTTCATGGATGCAGGCGGTCTCCACTGATCGGACCCTCTTCCCTGCACTTCGCAGCGACAAAAGTTGGAAGCCCAGCACGCAAAACTGGGAGCTGGCCCACCCGCACCCGCCCAATGAGACCGCGAGCCTGAGCTCCCAGAGTTGGCGACGACAAGGGTTGTGGATGCCGATACGGCGAGGTGGATCGTCGACTGAGGGCCGAGAACCGCCAAAAGCGAGACATCCTCTTTTTTGCTTTTCATGGCGCACGTTTTTTTTTCTTTTCTCTGCTAGTTATCGATATGCTTGACTGAATGTTCGAGGGTTCGGTGTCCAGATGAAAGAAAATTCAAAAAAGGAGTGGTGGTTAGAATCTGACCTTTCACCAGCAAGGTTCCATCTCTCCCCCTGGCCACAGCTTCGGTCCGTGGAACAAGGTGTGTCTTGGTAAAAAAGACAAAAAGTAGAGGAAAAGCCGATGCTTTTTGCTTTGGGGAACTCTTGGTTTGAATAATGAGTTGGGATCGTCTAAGGTAGCAGAGTGACGACTACATGAATCGCACAAGGTCGGCATGTTGAGGATTGGCGACGTCTGATTGGACCCTTTCCATTGATAGCTCTGCTGATGCTGTTTGCGGAGAAGAAGAACAAGAAGACGAAGACGACGAAGAAGCGGCAGAAGAGAGAAGCGTTGGAAACACAGGAGCTGTCTTGACCAATGGCAAATGCATGCAAGGACTCTTGGACCGGGTTCTGGAAGTTTAGATGGAATCATCATGTTCGACAGCTGAAGCATCTCATAGGCGGGAAAATATCGAACAATAATATCTGAGGCCGTGGTGGCAAGGGTGGTTTGTGTTGAGGTGGGTGGTTTCATGGATTTGGCTTCAATGCTAGTTACTCGTCCGATATCTCTCAGTCATACAGTCATACAGTTGCAACTTGCCGATTCCACCGTAGCAGCAATGATTTTATCGATTCAAATCCGTCGAGTGTGAATTACAACTATGTACTGTCGCAGATAAGGCAATGCCGCCATTCTGTCCCTCCACGATGTCTCTCTCTTATCATCAGCAAAAGTCACTACGTAGGTGGCTTGGCAGCGGCAACATGATGATAAGGCTAGTTCGCGACAAGGATGAAGCATCGCAGCAGAACTTGGAAATCAATGCAATTCTGGACCTTTCTTGGTGCCCCCTTTCCTCCCTTCTGCGGAGCCAGGCATCCTTTCCATACTTTTTTCGATTGATTGATTGTATGTACATGTACGTCACCTTTGCTTGTTCTTCTGCTGCGGTTTCTTGGTCTCTCTACAAGAGAGAGTGAGATAGTCTCTATCAGCTAGCTAGCATGGCTGGAGACGGTGAGGCTCTCTCTCCGCCATCCTGTTGGGGAAAAGCTAGCATGCAGTCGTAGTGTACTCGAACACAGCTCTCGGCCATCCCAAGGAGACAGTGGGATGTATCATCTTGTCATTGACCATGGATGCAATGTAGCTATACTTTTTATGTACAACCGAATATCCTCTCCCCTCCATTCCATTCCCGCCCCTTGTTGCTTCCTTGGTCTGGTCCCGCTGTCGGAGTGAATAGTACATACATTGAATCGACCAGGCGGATAAAACTGCTGGTCAAGGGAACGTCCATAACACACACTGTGTCTTCCCTCAATCCTTTAATTGTGTGGGAAGAGAAGGAGAACACAAAAAAGAAGGTTGGGAAATCTCTGTTCTCTTGCTCCCAACCAGCCAAACTTAGCATCCTGTCCACTATCAGAATCCGCCACCTGCCGTCAACTCAACCCTTTTCTTATCAATTTTTCTCTTCCCTTTCGCCATATATCGGTCCTACTTCCTATCTATTCTCTTGACGATTGCCCGCCCTTTTGTGCTACTTTTCCTTCTGTTTTGCTTATTGTTAATTCGCTAGTTGCCTTCACTTCGAGTTACACTTCTTTTCTTTGCTTTCTCTTTCTTGGTCCATGTAGTTCAAGTCTTCTTCCCCTGCTTCATAGCAACTTCCTTGCTTTTTGTGCCCTGTTTCTGATATCCTCCTTCATCCTGCACAAATCTCCTCAACACACCGGCCTTCGTCTTGTTAGCCAGTGCAGAGCTGCCACCCTCTCTCTCTCTTTTTCTGTCCTCATAGAACTCTTGCGGATTCCAGCCTGCGGATTTCAAATCTCTTTCTCCTCGCTTAATTGTCCCTCTCCTCCGCTGTGCTCTCTTCGGTGCAGGCACCCCCCCTCCCCCGCCTCCCTCCATCTCCTGCTTCCTAATACCTACTAAAAAGCCCTCCCGTCATCTCCACCTTCTCCATCTGCCTGCTTCTTCCTCTCTTCCAATAACACCTCTTCTCAATTATTCATTGTCGACCCCCTTTTCTGCCTCAAGGGTGTGTGAGACCTAGACCATCGCTAGGGCAACTTGCGAGCTCCGCTTTCCTGCACTCGCCTCTGTGCATTCGGATTTGCACGGTTCCCATATATCCGTACCAACATACCTGCGCCTACCTGCTGGACAAGCGAATACATATCCCATCGCTCCCCTCCGTGAGCTCTCCCCTCTTCCTTTGTGTCTCTGTGTGTCTGTGGCGATCAAACCTCCCCAACACAAACAACTCTTCTCCCCATTGAGCCGTGGTATTTGCTGGGTTCTGCTCGAGGAGTGCCCTCCTTTGATCCGGTGCTTCCTTCGACGTGGCCAGTAGTTTCATTCTTCCCGGATGCATGCCGATTCGTGGTTTCCTCCTTCGTTTTACGTATCCAGCACCTTTCATTGTAAGGCTTCTTGATCACCCTCATCCATCCCTCTGGCCTGTAACCTGAACACGACTGTTTCGTTGGAATACCCTCGTTTATCCCCCAAATATCAATTCACTGACAGCCAAGGCTTGTTAGGAGTGTGTCTGGACACCTAGCCCTACTCTCTGGCATTTTTCTTCTCTTCCCAGCTGCACCAATCGCGGAGCTTCCTGCCCGTTTAATACAGGCAAGTCGGCCGGATGCCCTACACGCCACCGTCTTCGTCTGTGACTGTCACGAACCGTCCTGGATGGGCCTCTACTCGCCCTCAATTGGGTAGCTTACATGGCCGTCACAACTCCGAGCCTTCCTTGAGTTTGGCCGGGTCACGTCCCACGCGTACTTCCACATCCAGCTCGTATATCTATCGACATAGGCGGAGTCCCACTATCCGTGCGAGCGTGCCGCTTTTCCCTCCAGAGCTCAATCCCGGGAGCCCCACATCCGGTGAGGAAAATAGCGGCTTGAATGGCAACCAGTCCGTATGGAAGCCACCCCAAGCAAACACCAGCTCATTGATCCCCTCGTGCTCTGTTCTCTCTCCTCCAGAGTCGAGACAGAACTCCAGCGACGAGGATGAGCAGAGCAAGGGAAAACAGGGCCAGAAAATACTAGCTGGGCTACAAGCTGCGATCATGTCGATGGATAATCATCCTGTGCGCACGTCACCCAAAAATGCCACTGGTGGCACAGATACCCTTTCTTCTCGTGACGAGATACCGCCTGTTGTTGCTGATAATCGCCGGAGACCGCCTGCTATTGACATCTTACCAGTCCGTTCTCAATCTGCCGATGGCAGCACTATACGCCAGTTGCCTGAGATAGTCATGCAAACCCCCGACCAGAGTGATCGGGAAGATGAAGAAGACGCCAGGCCGGCCATGATTCGGAAAAAGTCCGGAGAGCTTGTGAGACCTGCACTTCGAATGAAGAAGCGGCCATCTAGCATGCCAGGCACTCCCACTTTTGTTAAGAATGTTCACTTCGACGTTCAATTGGAACAGGTTCGCCACTTCTTGCAGCTTGACATGCCAGTTGCGGTCAGTGCCGGTTCGTCTCCTGCAGATGAGTATGATGGCGATACCGAGTTCCCATTCGATTCGGGCTCTGGTTCCCAGCCGAAAGGCTATCAGTGGGAGGCCCGGGTTACTAACTTCCCACAGCCGGAGATGGTTAACACAAACGCCCCCGTGCGTCTAGAACGATTGTTTTTGTCTTCGGATAATAGGTTTCTCGTTGGTGTTGTTGCTGTCGCCAACCTTGCATTCCAAAAACATGTTGTTGCTAGGTTCACGTTGGATCACTGGAAAACCGTTTCGGAAGTCGAGGCTGAATACAACAACGACCCTCGTGCAGCGAAGACATCTGCTCCGAACGATAAGTACGACAGGTTCCATTTTAACATTCGCCTTGCAGATCTAGCGGATCTTGAAACCAAAACTATGTTCGTTTGCATCAGGTACCAAGTTAATGGCCTTGAGTTTTGGGACAATAACGGAGCCAGAAACTATCATGTCAATTTCTCGAAAAAATACAAATCAGCCAGTGATGGCCGTGATTTACCTGCCGGCCTGGTTGGCCTATCTCTACGCACCAATAGGAACCTTCCACGACCACTTTCGATGCCTTCGCTATCTGGAGACGTGACCTTCGCCCCTGCCCGATCATTTCAAAGCCCCCGAGATGATGGGTTCAGCCGATTGACAGAGCAGGTTCCTCTTCCTGCCGACGATGACCTGTTGGAGGCCCCCACGAAGAGAACAAGGCCAGCAGGCCATGCCTTCGCAACTCGATATGATTTCGGGTCCTCGCTTTCTGCCGCGATGCAACCAAGCAGTCCTGGCATGTTCCAGGTCCGACCCAACACTGCACCTGTTCCGGCTGTCCAAACTGCCCAAGGCATCCAGGGCGCGAATCCTATCGCCGATTCCTCCGCTGCCTCGCCGCGGGAAACAATGAGGCCATCCGACCTTGTGTCCACGAAACCTTACCACCAGTCCCCTGGGTATAAGGAATTGGTTGACAAGTATTGCTTTGTAAGTCGTCTCTTGGAAGATTTATTGGTATCTTAGCCTAACACTTTATAGTACGAAACCTCAACTACGAAGGCTCGAGGGCGAGCGAGCGATCCAAGACCACCAGCAGACAGGAGTCAGCCTGGTACCCATCAAGAGGCACCACCTGAGTCGCCACTAAATTCGTCACTCGAATCCTCTCCTATAGATGAAAAGCCATCGATCACATTTTCTTCTCGATCGTCAAGGGCGCAATCGCCTAGCCATTCCCGCTCTGATACGGGTTCTAACCCTTCTTCTTCCCCGCTCTATCCGCATTCCTACCATCAAGCAATTCCAACGCGATTATTGTCCGAATCTCCTACTCCCACGGCGATTCGTGGCTAATCGTGGGCTTGACTCGCACCTGCTGTCAAATATCGCCTATCCGTTGAGGCCATTCCTATTATAATCACCTCTGTGGCCTGAGCAAAAAGGGGCTTAATATCTTTATACATATCAATTTATACCTTGCCGCCTATGAGCAACAATGTTGCGGCCTGAATATACTAGTGGGCGGATCGAATCACGCCACGTTTGTATGACTTCTGTGGAATTGAGCGGCTCCGTGGATTTTGCACTCGATTTTATCCGTTCAATTTCCGAGTTGTTATTTTCAATGCTTTTCATCATTCTCGTTGGGTGGTTATTGACGAAGCCGCCACTGTCCAATTGATTCGTTCTTCCGCCAGAGTTTCTTTTTTTGCCATTTATGCAATGTATGCTGAATTCTTTCCTATCTAGTTTGCGGCGCGCTTATGCTCTGTTGTGGGTGGCCTTTGATGATATTGTGGTAACTTGGTTTCATGCATGAGGGACGGCGTCAGGGTATTGGGTTTGTCCAGCTAACACGTTGCTTTTCGACGCATGTTTGATGATTATATGGAAGTCCAAAAGTGTTTTTTTTTTTTTTTCCTTCTTTTCTCTTTCAGTTTCTCTTTCTGATATGCGCCGCTTCTCTACTCGATCATATGGTTTATATCCTTATAAGCGGGTGCTCAATGAGATGGCTTAGGGTCTCTTTTCACCTTTTTGTTACTACACATGTGGGCTCGGCCGCGAAGAGACGAAAACGTTCGGGATTACGGAATTCGGCCTTATCTGGGGGAGATTCTTGATATCGGGAACTTCCGGCGTTGGACGGGTTGCCTGGGCCGAGGATAGCCGCCAGAGAGGCGAGTTGGAACACATATGAGATAATGAAATCAGAAATGCAATTGTTCAAATCTAATCACATTGACGTACGGTGCGTTGTTAGTTGCACTTCAATGCTGCTTCCTAGAACGGCAAGGGTTGAGGTTGCTTGGAATAAGGTTTAGCGCACGGGCCAGGCTGGCACTGGCGTAAGGCTAGTCTCACGCTAACCCCTTTTAGTCTAGCTACAGCACGTGACAGCAAAGGCGGTGGGCCTGCGCCAAGACTTTGCGGAACCATAGACGGCAGAACAACAAAACGGACAGCACGCTAAATCAGAGCAAGAAAATCAGCACAAAACACAGCCTGGAATTGAGCACTTTGAAATGATCTTTTGCAACCTTGCCACTTGCCCAATCATCATGCCTGATTCACAACTTGATCTTCGTTTGATTCTGGCACCGCCTGATTCGGTTTAGCGCGTCCGAGGCGAGTGACTGAAAGGATCAACTTGTGAGGAGTATTTATACTTGGTCTTTGCCCCCCTCCTCATTGTCTTTTTCCCTTTTTCCCTTTCTTTGCTTCCTTTTCGTGTTCTTAACAACGCCAGATTTTCTTGTGGTTTTTTCCTCAATCTCATCGACATCACGCGTCTTTCTTTCCATCGACGAGTCATCGATCAAGTCATTTTTTTTATTATCATCTACTTCTATTCATCATGACTGGACGTAAGTATTTATTTTCATTATTTTGATGAATTTCTTTCCCTACTGTCGACGCCTGGGTTGAACTTGGGCATTTTGTCGTGTGTCTCAAGTTCCTGCAGGGGCGTTGGAGGTCTTGGCAGGTGGTGAGAATCTGAAACCCCACCATGCCCTTCCAGAAGCTAGGCCATGGAAGCTACCTTGTGTTGCCCTGCTACACTCAGGCATCTCGTCATCACTCCGTTTATCCCGAAGAGTGATTTGCTTCATGTCGCACATGATGATGACAAGTCTGCTAACATTCACTCTCCTCAACAGGCGGTAAGGGCGGAAAAGGCCTCGGCAAGGGTGGTGCCAAGCGCCACCGCAAGATCTTGCGCGACAACATCCAGGGTATCACCAAGCCTGCCATTCGCCGTCTCGCTCGTCGAGGTGGTGTCAAGCGTATCTCTGCCAGTACGTTACTCCCTCTCTTATCATCGCTCCTCGTCTTTGTTGATCGCACTCGCTGACGCGTCATCTATCTAGTGATCTACGAGGAAACCCGCACAGTGCTCAAATCCTTCCTTGAGTCCGTCATCCGTGATGCCGTCACGTACACCGAGCACGCGAAGCGTAAGACTGTCACTTCTCTTGATGTCGTCTATGCTCTGAAGCGACAGGGCCGTACCCTGTACGGTTTCGGTGGTTAAGCGAAGCTATTTCTCACTGTGCGCGCTTGCGGGTGGGACGTTTCTTATATCCCCGCCGTCCGAGCTCCGGGTCCGACTTTGCTCTCTCCATTCGCACGAGCGGGAACATCGAGTCTGTATCTTCTCTTTTTCTTTACGGATATGGCTGGTTTGAGGTGGGAAATTTGGTGTCTTTTGCGAACTCTGGGTCAATGGGTATATGATGGTTTTGGATTAATGGACATGATTGCTTTCATGGGTAAATGGAGTCTGGGTGTGTTGGCGACATTTGTTCAGCTTTACGGCTATCCGACAATGTGTATTGCAGAAGCCAACTGGAATCATGAATGAAATCATGTCTGTTCTCAGGGAATATTTCATAAATATTCAAATTATAATACAAATCTTCTGCAGTACGATGCAATCAAGGGTCCTCTGAAGCATTGTAATTTTAATGGGTGATATGAAGCACGTGACGTCATCTCGAGCAGGCTCCTCAACAAACCTTCGATGGTGCTGAGATTGCGTTGCTTAGTTCGGTATTAGGACTCAATTGTTAGTGCTATCAGTGACTCTGTTGATTGCGTTCTACAATTGGAGAAGCCCACCCACTTGGGGCGATGGGCAAAATCAAAAACCCCAAAGCGCGACGCAACCTCATCTTCCACCTACCCCTGATTCCGACGAGAATAACGGGCTTCTCGCATCGCAACGAGCGATTCTGCTCTGGATAACCATGGCAGATCACCCACAGGCTCAAGCTTTGCTGGTACTTGACCACTGTTCCATTTGCGAGTTGTGTTGACATTGCACATCGCGTTTCTCGTATATTTTTTGGCGTTTTGGTTCTTTCCTCGCCTTCGCATCTGCTAAGCGGTAAGAGAGAACGTGCAGGATACCCTACAGCACCACTTCATATACGATCTTCCCGCTGCGTACGTTCCCAGTGGGGATTTTATCCGATACGGGGCGGTGAGGGGATTGCCGTTGCCGGATTTCGGGCAGGGAGTGGCGGGTGCGTTGTGTGTGGCGGCGTCGACGGCGGTTGTGTATCCGCTTGAGGTGGTTGGGACGAGATTGAAACTTGCGAGGCGCGGAGTCGCGCGAAGAGGGCTTGAAGGCGGAGGTGCGGCTGATGATGGTGGAAGATTGTCTAGAGGAGAGGATGATGAGGTGGGTAGTTGCAAGGATGGCTGGAGTGATATTGTCCGGGTGGTTGTGAAGATTTACGGCGAGTCTGGTGGCCTGAGAGGGTTCTACGTTGGCGTCGCTGAATCCACTGGGAAGGCGGCTGCCGAGGTATTTCTCTTCTTTCTTACGTATAGGTTTCTCCAGCGAGGATTGAAGGCGCGAGGATTAAGAGACTCGCCCCTTACGAGGTTGCTTGTTGGAGCGGCGTCTGAGGCGTTTGCTAAGTTTGTTACTGCGCCGGTTGAGACGGTCATTACCAGAAAGCAAGCTTTCGGAGGGTCAGCTAGGATTAAGGAACTTGTCATGGCGATTGTGCGTGAACATGGCGTCAAGGGGCTGTGGGCTGGATATTCTGCGTCTTTGCTATTGACGGCCAAGCCACTAACCACGTTTTTCCTCAACGCAGTGCTGTCTTTGTCCTTGGCTAAAAGGAAAAGGCCGGCACTCACTGGGATCTTGTCCGCTGCGGTCAGCCGAGTTATCAGCGTGTCGTTGGCTTATCCAGTTTCGATGGCTAAAGCTCGGATGCAAGTTGGCCAACCGATAGCCCTTGCCGCTCATTCTAAAGCTTCCGTGAAGGAATATAATACCCTCTGGGCGTCGGATTTAATGAATCGTCTACCTCGTTTGCTTGAGGGAGGAAGTGTTGCCACGCTCTCCGCGGGTATCACTACCAGCCTCTTTGGCGAACTCCTCAGTCATACAGTCGCAATCGCCACAGGAGCCACGATATACGCCTGGACTGTTCGAGTATACTACATGTACCTCCTACTCGCCAATCAATACCGCTCGCTCCTAAAGAAGGCCAAGACAGAAATAGAAGGACTTGCGGAAGCAGCGAGACAAGAAGCTAACCGTGTCGGAGAGGGAGCAGTAGAGGCTGGAAAGAGAACGATCAAGACGTCAAAGGAAGACATCTATTCGAATGAGACGGCGGACTTGGTAGGAGACTATGTGGAAGATGAAGCGGCAGAGTGGAAGAGTCTCTACCACTGGTTTTGGGAGAGGGAGAAGATCAGGCATGGAGAGTGATAACAGTAGGGGTATCTAGTAGCTTGTATAGGTGCTACAGTAGCATTGTTTTCTGATTCCTATCTGTCCTGTCTTTCACTTCTTAATTGGTGGTGTAATTCTGAAATACAGAACCTTACGAATATTACAATAAATTACCTGTAAACTGGATGTCAAAAGTGTAATTACAATACACTGGCCTTAAAACAGCCATGCAGCAGCACAGACCAACCAGCGCTCCAGACCCGCACCAGGTCAATCTCCCCGGATTCATTCAGCCCGCGCAACATCATCAACACTGGTTTATCCATGCTGGGAAGCTTGACAAACACTAGCAGGAAAACAGGGTGTTTCTTTTCATCTAGTCTGTCTTCTTTACTGACTGGGCTGGTCCTGGCTTGTTTGAAAGGAAAATAGCTATTTTTCACGTGCTGGTCTGATTCTGTTCACTTCCCGAGATGAGTACTAGTAGGCTAGCAAAGTGAGAACTACAGTCTACCTGCTCACTGCAATCCTTCCCACCTACCTATCCACCAACCTCTTACACTGTTGTGGATAATTACATCCTTTGCTAAATCCTACGCATTGATATATTGGTTAACAGACGCCGCTTAGCAAACACATTCTACACATATTGTGCGTGCATTTGGGTTAGGTTGCCGAGACCTTGACCAGGACAGTGTCCGAAATGTCACTCCTTCAAAATGAAGAGTAAGTGTTTGCTTTCCGTAATATTACCACCTCTCTTTTCTCACATGCCCTCTCTGTAGTTTTGTCATCTGGCAATTGCGCACATCGTATCTCTCTGCGATCAAAGACGGCGTCGGTGACCGGCTCATAACTCTCAATTCATCCGCCCTAAACACTCCCGGTTTTCGCGCTGCGGGGTGGTCTGGAACCGCTGCCGCCGCCGCAAGTATAAAAAGGACATACTCTCCACCAATACCGGTTGCGACTGCGGTTACGTCGGAGTATTTCCAGTCGAAGAATGCCAGTGGTGAAAATGGGGATGGGAATCAGCGCCAGCCGGGGCTTAGCGATGAGGAGGAGGGTGGGATGATAACTGGCGTGAGAGATGATACAAACACGATTGTGCCACTGCCGCATCGGTCGAGCCCTGGCAAGAAGGGCCGCCGACGCCGACAGCAGAATCAACAGGGAAGGCCGCCCGGCGAGCGGGAAGAAGAGGACAGCAGCGACCTTAGCGATGATAGTGATGAGGAAGCTGGTGGCCTGAGGTAAGGCAGCTACAATTACTCGCCTAAATAGTTTTTCAGGGTGCCTTCTTACTGATATGGCCGACAGGGCTGTGCACCAAATTAAATTCACTAAGATGCCTGTTCGGAACCGGGCAGGTTCCTCTCCCATTCGAACCTCTGATCGTCGCGAAAGCCCGAAAGTCTTGGTCACTTCGCCGTCAATCAGGTCCGTTGAGACTCGGTTTCGCCGGAACTCGTTGGGTGCGGTGGAGGCAGTCAAAGCCCGTGCTCGCGGCGATACTATTACTAGTAGTGACATGTCATCCGATAATGATCTGGATCCAGATGCCCTGAGGAGGCGCCAGATTCACTTTGCCGGGAAGGAAGAAATAATTGAGCCTCGGGACGAGACGTCGAGTGAAAAGTTGGAGGAAGAGGCTGAGCTGGAAGCTGCCATGGCCGGTCGTGTCCATGAAAACGATGATGATTCCATTGCAGAGTCTGTTGGCTCTGCCTTATCCTCTGAATTTGGCGTGACAGCAGACTCGACTACTCTATTGGGTAGAGTCGCGATTGGCGGAAGTTTGGGTTCTACTGCTCGGTTGCCGATGGATACCCAGGACACGTCGCCCAGGAAGCCCAGGGCGCTCTCACCAGTCTTGCAGACTATACCACCCCCACGTCCGATCAGTATGGTTGGGGCAACTAGTCTACTTTCCTCCATGCTTCAAGCGCGCAACAAAGCACCGATCAATCCTCTGGAGAAGTATGCGGCGTTTTCAGGGAAAGGCGACACTGCAACTCCCCTGTACCTCAAAATTTACGTTCCATCGTCTACTTCACCCACGACTCCTATTGATATCCTGGCGGTACGGGAGTCCCAGGACAAAGACCAACCGGGCCAGATCACTGTCGCGCAAGCTATTGGACTCAGTTTGTGGAGATATACGGAAGAAGATTTCACCCCACCGCTTAAAGATGATAAGCTTAGTGTGAACCGCTGGCATCTTCGAATGGTGGATGACGGTGAAGTGGATTACGATTTCCCGCCTCTCAGTCGAGATAGGCCACTGGCGGATTTTACGTCTAACAATAACAGAGCTGCTGCATCCCGAGGCAGGTCTAGAAGCAAGCCGTATGACGAATTCGCGCTTGTCGAGGCAACAGATGCCGAATTTAAAGAAAACGAGCAGCGTTACCCCAAATACAGTATTGCGTCTGTTCAGCGGAACGATGAACAACAACATTCTTCAGTTCCTCCTACCCCGACCCCGATAAATAAGGTGGTCCCCAGTAGCCGTGTCAACCCCATCCTTGGACAGCCGTTTTCCTCCGCCTTGAATGATAGTTCTTTAACACCGGCTGATCGTCCTGCCGTTCCCGTTTCGCATGCAACTCCCAGACTAGGTGTTTCCAAAACGTTAAAAGTTCGATATATGGACCTCGAGTCGTCAACGCGCACTACCACCATACAAACATCTTCGGATTCTTATATCGCGGAGATATTGGACTCTGTTTGCAAGAAATGGGGCCTGGACAAGGGTAACTTTCTTTTGAAGGTGACCGGATCGAATACTATCGCTCCTCTGGACCGAACAGTCGTAGCTCTAGGTAACATCTCGGATCTGGAGCTTGTCCGTCGACGTTTCGGAATCGGCCCGCTCTCGATGACAGGCTCTCCGGGCAGCTCCTCGCCAAACGCACCACTTCTGATCGAGGCTCAGAACGCAAATGCAGCGACAAAGAAGGGCAAGAAGGGCAACCGTATGCTGCACCCACTCGCTCAGCAGCAAGATATTATCGGAGGTTACTATCGCCGGTACAATGTTACCCGTAAACAGTCAATGTCACTGACTGCTTCGAGCCAACGGGTGATTGCGTTCGATCATGACTATATTCACATCCTCCCTGGAGAAACGGGGCGAACACTATTTGAGTCGAATGCAAAGACTACGTCGATTGCATTCACCGACGTTGTGGGTTCGAAGGTTAGCAGACGGCATCCAAAGAGTTTCCGAATTGTTGTTTTAAGAGGAAACGCCAATGAGCAGAAGCGCTATGATTTCGAGGCGAAGAATGCGCAAGAGGCCGCGGAGATAGTGACGGAAGTCAAGAAGAATATGGGGCATTATAAGATCTAAAGCCAGGAAGTTCTAGCTTGTGCATTTTGAGCTTTGCCAGGTTACGTGATTCGGCGCAGGTGGTGTTTGAGGGCGGGCATTTGGGACAGCGTGTCTTTGTCGTACGAAGCAGCAGGCTTACATGGTTTATTATGATTTATGAATGTGGATTGCTCTCTTTTTCATTTGCCTACGATGTACTATTTGCATTGGAGAGGAGACATATCAGGCTGCCACAGGGATGTACGATCAAAGGACAATACCACTGCGTATGGACTAGAATATCTCGTCCAATGCATTTGAACAATGAAATCTGAATGGCTTTGTCACTGGCTGGTGCCATTGAGCTTTCCTCCAGTCGCATCACCAGCACGGTTAAATCGAGATGAAAACCTCGTTTCGTGTTGACTTGTTGGTTCGTCGATCGTTTGAGATTGCCGCTGCTCGGTCTATAATTTCGCTTCTCCCATTATTCCCGGGGTTTCGTATTATAAGCAGCTTCAACTCAAGGCGCAGCCGAGTTTAACCTTTCGGCCAGGGGAGATGTCCATAGTGTAGTTTTACCTGTCGACAAATGTCTGGCGATCTTCTGACGGGACAGGCTATTATTTGTTGCTGGGTGCCATGATTCTTTGTTGTTCGTCGTTGTGAACGTTCCTTTGGCGGGTTGGCAGCACAAAAAGCCCGAATTGCTTGGAACCAACGTCCACTTTCGACGCCCCCGAATCCCTGGTTCACCACCCGATTGTTCAAGCTCGCACCACTCCACCTCTTCCGTTCCTCCACTCAATCCAACTTCAAGTCATGGCTTCCTGGTGACGTATTCTCGCCAATGAACCTCATATATTATTGATCTACTGAGACTTCAACGCACAATTGAATCCAATCCCTTCGAGGAGAGACATTTCGCCACCCTGTTCTAGATCTTATTCACTCCCCGTACGTAGCCTTGGTGGGATTGAACCACCACCACCCGCTCATACGCGACATCCCAACAGTCTTCCGGAGAACCGTGGACGACCGTAAAGCCCTTTGGACAGTGGGCCTTTCTACCTTCGTCCTTCGCCTTGCTGCCGCGGCGCAGCGTCCCGCCCGGGGTGTCCCATGCCGATTCTTGGAGGTCTATTGAAGAAGCGGCGGACGAAGAACTCGAGATCGTCAAGAGACCTACAGTCGGCAGCCTCGTCTGGCGCCGAATCGCTTACATCGGTTCCATCGGCAAGTTCACAGCTTAGCTCGTCACAGCGCGGCCGGCATTCGACTTCGCTCAACCGGCCAACCTCCATTGCCCCTCCAGACCAAGCCATTGCGGACGCCGGAGCGTCCCACGCTACACAATCAAGTACTCCCTCCATTGAAGCATCAGGCACTCGTGCGGGTGCGACTGCTGATAGCACCGTTCATCCTCAAATGAGCTCGCAACAAGTCCAACATCCTTCTCCGCTCCCGGGGGGTTCCCCGCAGCCGGTATCTCCACAACACCATCAAAACGTCGCAAGCATCAAGAACATCATCAACCCACCACAACACGAGGAAGCCCTCTCGCACGCGGCCAACGATGGCCATTTCGTTGCCCAGCAGGCGATTCGGACGGCCCAGAGACAATTGAAGGGGAAATACTCTCTGAACGACTTTACCTTGCGCCGCACGCTGGGAACGGGCAGCTTTGGCAGGGTACACCTGGTACAATCGGTACACAACCAACGTTTCTATGCAATTAAGGTCCTAAAAAAGCAACAAGTGGTGAAGATGAAGCAGGTGGAGCATACAAATGATGAGAGGAGAATGCTGGAAAGGGTTAAGCACCCATTCCTAATCACCCTTTGGGGAACATTCCAGGATGCTAAGAATCTCTACATGGTGATGGACTTTGTAGAGGGAGGAGAGCTATTCAGTTTACTACGCAAGTCGCAGGTGAGTTTATTTTCTTTGTATTTTGTCCATGACCAAGGCTTCTTTTAGTCCCATTTATTCAAAGAGCCGAAACCTAATAGTTATCTAGCGATTTCCTAACCCAGTTGCCAAATTCTATGCAGCTGAAGTCACACTGGCATTGGAATATCTACATTCCCAAAACATCGTCTACAGAGATCTTAAACCAGAGAACCTTCTCCTTGATAGACATGGCCACCTCAAAATCACTGATTTTGGTTTCGCCAAGGAAGTTCGTGATATAACATGGACTCTTTGTGGAACGCCAGACTACCTCGCGCCCGAGGTGGTCTCCTCGAAAGGCTACAATAAGTCGGTCGATTGGTAAGTAGGCTACATTCGAGCACACAACCAATTGCTCACGGATATTGCAGGTGGTCCCTTGGAATTCTCATCTTCGAAATGCTGTGCGGTTTCACGCCTTTTTGGGATAGCGGATCCCCCATGAAAATCTATGAAAATATCGTTCATGGGCGAGTCAAATACCCTCCGTTCCTTGTCCCTGACGCCCGGGATCTCTTGTCGCAACTTATCACCCCCGATCTCACGAAGCGCCTAGGAAACCTGCGTGGTGGGTCTGAGGACGTCAAGAACCATGCGTGGTTCTCAGAGGTTACCTGGGACAGGTTGGCCAGGAAAGATATTGACGCTCCGTATATTCCTCCCGTCAAAGCTGGACAGGGAGATGCCAGTCAATTCGATACTTATCCTGAAGAGACGGAACAGTACGGCTTGCCGGCAGACGATGAGTATGGATATCACTTTTTAACCATGAAGTTGTTTTTGATCTACTGACCACTCTACAGATTTGGCCACTTGTTCCAAGAATTCTAACCACTATATATCACGCCGGAACGATTTCATGCATCCTGACTGAACGTACGACCCATATCACCTGTATCGACATATTTGACATTTAACTCTTGTACTGGACAAGACCTCACTTTTGTTTATTCCTTGGCTCTCGGTTGTCTTTCAGCTGGACTGTGACTTGGGGGCCTGAGCTTAGATCCTGTTGGAGTGCTCCGCCCGTGAGACGAATACTTGACAAATCGTCTGTTCGCTGTTCACGGGCTGTTTGACAAAATCTATATATAGCACACTCGGCATATTCTACTCTTATTGTGTTGTTGTTGATTTTTGTCCAATGTTCCATTGTTGTGACGTTGTACTGTTAAGCAAGGGATGTGAGAATCATCGACCTCTATCTTTGCTCAAATTGGGAGTTGTGCTTCTGACCAAGCTAGGCAATATTCCAAAGCTGTGTCAAAGATCTTATATCATGGCTGATCTATTTAATAATCTTTTTCGTGGACGTTATTATCTCCTTTTATTTTCCAGTTGATGCTTATAATATTTTCTTGTTTGCATTGGGAAACATTGGATGTCTTATGTTGACATGTCATTCGGTCTGCGCTTCATATTGGACAGTATAACTGCTATATTTATTCAATACTTGGAGTGGTTGTCGCGGACATTTTGCTGTGCCTTTTGAAGCCAGATACTCTGGCTTGAAATAAATGGCCATAGCACATGGCAATGAAAGAAAGGATAACTATCCCCGAATGGTGAAGCATTTCGAATTTTTTTGCCAATAATCAACAAAAGTATATGGAGTACATAAGTATATCTTGCCTGCCCTTGAAACAATCATACTCAATGTCTAACCGAAGACGATGTATTCTGCAATTGCCCATACTAGTATACATATTTTATCTGCATCCGGCGCAAATAGCTGGTAAAACGGGGCCGCCCCACGAGACGAGAGTGACATCAAAGAAAAGGATACCAAGCACCAAGGACTACGCAATGAGGCGTATGGGCTCAGCCTGTTTCATCCCGAAGGTGTCGATGCGGCCCTTCCTGGTCACCACTGAGGACTTCCTCCGATAATACGACAAACTTCATCGCTGCATCGGCATAAGTTAGAGAGAACCTTCGCCGCTGCCAAATTCGTCAAGCGTTATGTTGCCCCCGCCAAATCCACCCTTCTGCTGCTCTCGAGTCAAGCGCGAAACGTATGCTCTGCTGGTGGCGTTCCACAGGGAAATGTATTTCTCCATGCAAGCTGTAAGGCAGGTCTGGTCTTTTGAAGAGAAGGTCGAGCCGGGTGGAGAGGAAATGCACTTTTCGAAGCAGTTGGAGTTGATTTTCTATTAGATCGGGTTGAATCATTGTTAGTTTGGAGCACAAATTTCGGAAGAGGTGGGGAGATGGGAAGAGAGGAGAAGAGTCGGAAACATGGAGGGGATGGATGGCTTGCCTCCATTAATGTACGGGCGTTAGACATTGCTGATTCCGCTTGCAGCTGTTGGATGATGGCGGATTTCATCTCGGCGGAGGTGGTGGACCCGGCCGAAGAGTCAGAGGAGGCAAAGGGGTTGGAAATAGCCATTGTCACGGGAGGAATTGAACGATAGTTGAGGTGGTATAACGGTTGAGCTTGCAGATATAGTGTACAGTGAATTCGCGATGTTCCAGTGATGCCTATGTAGCTGTTCTGTACGAAGTCTGATCTGTTGTGAGGTCTGAAGATTTCCGCTTTGAGCTTGCGATGCTGCTCGCAGCTTCGACCTGATTGGCTAGGATGGAGCGCCTGGGCGGCTCTCGGATAAATATTATACCTTTGAAGCCGTCGGACTAAGTATATTCCGAAATAGAGCAAACAGAGCAAACATTAGGCTCTGAGCTCATAATGACTAAGCATCCTAGCAGCTCTCGAAATGGACACCTTGAGCAATCGCCGGGGGATGGTTATCTTCAATGAGGGGACAATCTGGTGATGTTTTCTTCGTTTGCGGTTCCCATTACTGTTATTCTTCATTCTAGAGGAAGACAGACATAGTAAGGAGAGCTACTCTACTCGATTAGTAGTCTGTAGCTCTCTCTATATTCTTTATAGCTTCACATCCACTCCTTTGATCTCCATTGTTAGCGTCGCACTCCAGAGAACAGCGGTCGAATACGCTGATGACTCGGTAACATCATATCTTCCAGTACATTCCTTCGAATTTCCTTTCTGCCTTTGAATATCGCGTATGCGCCACATCCTTCAGCGTCGCATTATGTTTTCACAATTGTTATCAACCCTATCACTATGGGTCCTGGGGTTGGGGCTGGTTATTGCTGGAGACGAGAATAATTTTGAGAATGATCCCAATACGAAGAGGGTCCCGGTACGTGGTGATTATCAGACTAATTGAATCATATTGCTAACTATTAGTTCGAAATTAGATGAAAGCATTTACTATACACCCGGTGCGCTATTAAACCTCGGAATTCGATCTACTAGAGCATAACAAACCATTGTTGTCTAACATTTTCCTCCGAGGTAGCCCTATTTGGACTCGGATTTACATCATCGCTGGTTCGACTTTGGGGGAGATGCAGTCGTGCGCACTGATCAGTGAGACTCTCCGAAGCTCCACTGCAAGAAAGACGGGAGAGCGTGACTAGTACTAACACCGGTAGGTACGTTCGCCTCACTTCCGACCGTCCTTCCCAACGAGGTTGGCTTTGGTCCCGTGTGCCATTGACTGCGACAAACTGGCAAGTATGTGAGATCTTCCTATCCCTCGGCCCGCGTACTTGCGGTGTTTGCCTTTGCAGCCCAAGCTCACGAACCCTGTATTATTCAGATTGAATTCGAATTTAAAATCCACGGCGAAGGTAGTCTTCACGGTGACGGGTTTGCTCTTTGGCTCACCAAGCAGCGCGAGACCACTGGCCCGGTCTTTGGCTCCGTCGATCGGTTTGAGGGACTGGGAATTTTCTTTGATACCTATAAAAATGGACGAACCGGTATCTCTTTTCCAATGGTCATGGCTATGATGGGAGACGGCCAAACGCCGTATGACGCCGCGTATGACGGCAGAGCCAACGACATCGGTTCTTGTTCCGTATGTTGGATAGACCCCATACTCCTAGAGTAAACTAACAGTTGTTGCTGCTTAGGCGCGAGGGCTCCGTGGTGCTTCGATTCCTACGAAAGCTCGGCTCACTTACTTCCAAGACAAGTCGCTTGCGCTTGATCTGCAGTACAAGTCGGATCATAGTTGGACGCCTTGCTTTAAGCTTACCGCAAGTAAAGATCTGTCTATAAAGATACCGTCTATTGCGTACCTGGGGTTCTCCGCTGAAACAGGTGAACTCAGCGATAACCATGATATTATCGAGGTCAACACTTATTCTATATATTCGCAACCTGGAAGCCAAGCCTCGAAGTCGTCCAGCAGTGGAAAGAAGGCTAAAAGCGAAGACGCATCAGGAACTGCCGAGCAGAAGGCAGGAGGGAGTTGGTTTTGGTCCCTGTTCAAGTTTTTGATGTTTTTGGTTCTGATTGCGGGTGGCTACGTTGGCTGGACGGCATACCGAACAAAGCAGCGCGCAAGATTCTGATGAATTAATACCACTCTTTGCGGTCCTCTCTACCCTTTTTTTGGTCCTTACTATGGTTTCGAGGGTCCGTGCCGACCGCTCACTGGCAAGAATTTGCCCATTTTATTTCTACCCTTGGGTCTCAGTTTCTATGAGCGATGTTTATAGAATGCGGGATTTTGGATGAGCAATGAATGAAAGGAAAACTCGAAAATTGAAAATCTCGTCCGCGCAACGTTGAAAACTTCCGACGGAAACGCACAAACCAAAATCATATTTGCTTTTTAGCATCACACTTGTGGGCTTGAAGCAGACTTGTACTTCGTAGCGTGGGTGAGTTGGTTGTAAATTGTTAGGGGCAGGACATAAGACAATTCTCGGTTTGCTGAAGTATCAGCTATACCGATCTCACCAGCATCCGAGATTGTGGCCGCCTATTCTGTGTAAATGTAACGAAAACTATAACCTCAGTGGAATCACTGAATTAGAAAAGTGTATTCTTGGTGTTTAGGTATATACAGAAGGGGTATCAATAAACAAAAGTCATGCGTATGAACGTCACTTCAGCTGCTGGCGCGTTCTTCCACCCACATTCGATCTAGAATTTGGAAGACCTCAGTTGCGCTCTTGATAAGCTGCTCTTCCATCCCAAGAATGCCGTATCTATGCTTTATCTTGTCAGGGTGCCACCTGACGCGCTCGAGTTTCAGCGCTGTAATAACATCGGGATAATGCGAGATTGCAGCAGTTTCCGGGTCGGAGGCAGGGTTGTTGGTGTTAGTATCGGCCAGAAACGGCGCATTGCGAATGAATTCCTCCACCAGCTCGGGCGCAACGTCTTTACGTTTTCCAGACTTCACAGGCCAGACGATGAGGTTGCGAAGGTGTGCCGTGGGAGACGAATCCGCGGATGGCGGCTCACCGTTAGAGGAAGACATCACAGCTTCCCGTGCCCGGCGATCCAATTCTTTCCAGCTATTCAAATAACGTCTCCATACTCCAGTCCACATGTTCGCTTTGTTCTTCCGCTCCTTTCTCTCTCTTCCGCGGCGCAAGCTCTCGTCAATCATCTTCTCAAATGTTTCACGATCGGCCTCCGCTCTTCTCCGTTCCGATCTGGTTTTATCGGCCTCTCTTTCGGCTTCGCGGGCTTGTCGACGTCGCTCTCGTTCTTCTAACACAGCCTGGTGAGTCTTTTCCCACATTCGCGATCGAACATACGCTGCGTATTCCTCATCCGACATTCTTTCAAGCTCTCCTCTGCCATCATCCTGCTCCGGGCGACGATAAGTGTGGATTGGCTGTCCGTAGACACTTTCCCAGTATGCTGCGCCTTCATCATCTGCTAATGCATCAAAGAGGGACTCCCGAAAAGCTGTGTTTGGTGAGAGCGGGGGATAATCCAAATCTTCTTCCTCTTTCTTTCGGCGGCGGGAAGACTTATGACGCTTGTGGCGATTATGGCCATGGCTGCTATACCGGGTTTCATACTTCGTGTCCTTTTCATACTCTCCCTCGCGTTTGCGCGATGATTTTGTTTTTAAGCGGAATCGGTGCGCCCTTGCGGTGTAATCATCACTAACATTTGAGGTATGCTTTTTTCCACTCCCATCATGCTGGGACTCTTGTCCAGCAGGCATTTCACTTTTTGGCAAGTTGCATTCCAAGCCGTAGTTTAGGGAAACTGTGCTTGAAGTTGGTGTTGAACTTATAAGGTGGACATGCTTGCCTCAGGGTTGGCCATCCACCCTGGAGGCCGGATACCGGAGAATCTCTAATCCGTCGCTACTGTTCATCTGCCTGCCGGCTCCATCGTCGGCCACGGCTCAGAGAACTCATGGTATCTTTCTGGTCACTAACTACAAACTAATATATGTACAGCTGCAATGTCACTTGTCACCTACTCCGATTCGGAAGCTTCAGACTCGGATTCCGCGCCTCGAACCACCCCAATCGTACGCAAGCAGTCCCCTACTCCCCCGAAATCAAACACATTCCAGCCGCTGGTGGATCGCAGCAACCCTCGGAAAATTATTGTGAGTCTTTCAGACTCACGATCGACAAATGACGAAACCGGAAATACAGTGCCTGAGGAGGGGCCAGCTAGAAAGCGGGCAAGGATAGGCGGTGGCAATTCTTTCGCTGGATTCAATGCTCTGCTCCCAGCACCGAAGCGCGCCTCCCAGAAAAAAGACCCCCAAAAAGCTCCTGAAAACACAGTGTCGCGACAAGTCTTTAGCCTGAAAACTAGCGCTGCTCCGGGGTTCGTTAGGGAATCCGAACCTGGCTTCTTGGAAGATAAGTTAGACAACTCTAACGAGGTATTCGAGCCTATCCTAGCCGAAAAGGAACCCCCAGTGGTGGAGAAGAAGGGCAATCCGATGATGTTCAAACCACTGTCTGTTGCGCGAAATACTAGGAAGAAACCAAAAGCGCCTCCCCAAAATTCAGCAAGTGGCGAACCTGATGGTTCAGCCAAAGCAAATAAAGAACCTCAACTACAAACCTCAGTGCGAACGACACAAACTGTATCAAAGCCGAAGGTGAATCTATTTGGAATATCTAGCAGTGAACCTGCCGTCCGACCAACAGACCCTGTCTCGCAACCCACTCAATACCAGCCGTTAATTTATACCCCAGCCTCTGAATCTGCACCCCAAAACTCGCAGCAGGCAATCGCAGGCGAGCTCTTTCACCAGCAAATACACACGGGCCCCACACCTAATCAGCCCTCTTCCCTCGCAAACATTGCTAGCGATCTAAATCTATCCCAATCTGAGATGCGTCAACTCATGGGTCGAAAGGGCCGCGCATCTGTCGCCGACGCCAAAATTCTTACTTTTAACACCGACGAAGAGTATAAATCTAACTCAGCCTACCTTGCCTCGATGACTGAGCAGGAACTCGCTGCCCAACAACACAATCCTGTCCGCTCAATTGCACCTGGCAAGCACAACTTGCAGCAACTTGTGAATGCCGTGAGCAATCAGCGCGACGCTCTTGAGGAGAGCTTTGCGGCCGGAAAAAGGAATCGAAAAGAAGCAGGCTCTAGATATGGTTGGTAACTCCTTATATAATTGATCTAGTATTTATCTTTCACTGTACGGAGTTTGAACAAAAGTATTGGAGGGAACTGCAGCATCAATACTAGCCATATGCAATATTATGTTTTTAATGGAATGATAATATCGTATTGACAGTTACCCTAAATTTGTATCTTGACAGCATGAGATTGGGAGTGGTGCAGTTCAACCCTCAACGTCATCTTATCTTATCTTATCTTATCTGAATCAGGCGGGCAACCTAATCTTATCTGTGTTGATCATCTTTTTACTACATTTACAGAGGACTAAGGAAAAGAAGATTACTTGGAATGCAGATGTTAACATAAACAATCCATTGCTTTCCAGAAATACTACCCGTACCTTTTTTCTATCTCCTTACAAATAAGTCCCTATTTTAAGACCAATGGAAACTAATAATACAAGCAAGCAAATCCATCCAAACTACCCTATGATGAAATCTCAACCACCTCAGCAAACCATTGTTTCAACGCCAGTGATAAAACAGAAGGTAACTCCTGAACATTCCTCACAATTAGATAATACGGAAACGGAAATCCTTCGAGATAACGTTTCATTTTCCATCTCCCGCCTCCAATGCCAGACTCGTCCGCCTCAAAAGTAGCTTGGGTGAGATTCATAATCGAGCCACTCTCGTCCTTGACGGCATCGACGATGATAAAGACAATCATAATTCTTTCCTCCTGAGCTTGCCTGAGTAGCCGTCTGATCTCATCATGATCTTCGCATATACCATCAGAGATGATCAGTTGCAGTTGCCAGAGATCGCCACCACTACTGGATGATCGTTTCGCTCTAGCTTCCCGGAAGAGGGCAATGGACTCCTCCACGAGCCTTTTCATGTTTGTGCCTGTTTGTCGGAAACTAAACTGCTGAAAAACCTGCGTTCCTGCTTCGGAGGAAAATGCTTTGCCAAATTCATGCGCCACACGGATATGGTCCTCATTTCCAAAGCTCACAATGCACAAATCGCCGGCTTCGAGCATGCTGAGACTCTTCGATACAAGTGCAAGGGTCTCAAAGGCAAGTTGACCACTGGCGCTTTCCAGCATTGACTTGCTGTCATCGACAGCCAGCATAATCTGATAATTTCTTTTAGATGGTACAGAACGTCGCATCCAGATTTTATCCCGCTTATATTGTGAAGCAATATAGGGAATGATGCGTTTGATATTGAGCCGTTTTCCTGTTCTAAAGTCTCCTCTCAGCTTTGTCGCCATGGTCGGGGCAAGGATTAATCGTAGTTGCTCAGTCAGAGATAACGAAAGGTCATGAGTGATTGACTCGTAATGGGACCAGAGCCTTCGTGCCTCGTCAGGGGGTGTTAATGGAGGTAGGTCGGCGGACAGATGAATCGCGGAAAGATGGCGATCCACGTCCGCTATATTCTCTTGCGCTTCGACCTGTCCATTTGGCTCATTTAATGTGTGCTGATCCTGACCACTGACTGTAGTGAATGGCAATGCCGGTCTTTGGTCTGCTTGAGCATTGTCATTGTCAAGCTGCATCAAATCTTCCAATGCTGGCGGAGGTTCGTCAGTCTCTACATCACCGACGTCCGGAAGAATATTATCATCTCCGAGCTTTTCATTTGATTCGATGGCTTGGGCTTGATCAACATTCCTCACTTGATCATCGCTTGCTTGGCCAAGAGCTTGTGTATCCGCAATGTCCTCGTCGTTCGCTAGATGTTCGAAATCCACTTCTTCCATCTCAACATCGCGATTCTGGTTTTCGTGGTTTTGTTCCTGCGATGCTTCCTTAATCTTGCGCTGAGATCGATGCCATTGCTCCAATATATCACCGAGTTTTTTGAATGCCTGGGTTTGCGAATCCTCGACAGCATCTTCTGCTCTCCCACCGGCTTGGTTGCCCGATATTTCTCCAGTCTCACCGCCTTCTCCACCGCTTGCTTGGTTCTCGCTGGTTTCGGTTTGGTCATGGGAGTTTTGTTCAGTGACAGCCTCGCCCGATTGTCCCTTTTCGTCTCTCTGTTCGTTATCAAGGCCGGTTGAGAGTGCCTCGCTTGGGGAAACGTCCGTTTGTTCCGGTTTTTCGTCGGATCTTTCCACGGGCTTGATATCTTGCTCATTTTCCTCCCCTGGTATCTCAGACTGATCCTCTCCCTGTTCATCTTCATGAAGAGTTTGCTGCTCCCCCACAGTGTCATCCAACCCTTCATCTGGCTGGTTCAGATCCGGGGGGTCTTGGGGATTTCCTTCCTCCTCAGGTTCCTGGCCCTCCATCTCTTTATCGTCAACAGAAAAATCTTCATCGAGATCATCGTCAGTTTCTGAGGCACCCCCTTTTTCTTGCTCGTCAAGTTCCATGTCGTCTGGTAAATCCAGAATCTGTTCTTCTTGCAAATTGGGTTCAGCCAGATCCATATCTTCCCGGCCAATGGCTTCTGCCTCATCATCCGGTGCCTCAGAATCTTCACTGTCAGTCGCACCCTCTCGATTCTCGTCCTCGTCTTGCATTTCCCCATCTTTTTTCTCTGGAGCAGCAGCTTGCTCGTCTGTAGTAGCGGATCCTTTCCCTTCTTGATTTTCAGTGTCCTTTTGATCCTGGCTATTTTCCCCGTCCCAAAGTTTCTCATCCACTGCTTCTTGATCCCATCCGTCAACACTTCCAACTTCCTCATCCATGTCCTCTCCACTATCTAAATCCGATCCGCTTTCGTCTTCTTTTCCCGCTTGCTCAATGTCTTCAGTTTCCGCTTCGAGATCCTCCTGGTCCATATTGACTGCATCGTCCCCTGCTTCATTATTGTCCTTTTCACCTGTTTGCTCAGATTTCTGTTGTGCCAAATCCGAAAGATCCTCGTCATCTTGAATATCTTTGCTGATATCCTCGACACCTTCGCCATCCCCAATGCCTGTTCCACTTTCCAATTTTCCAGTCGCTCCTTGTTCGGTAGAAACTTCTGGCGGACTGCAGAACCCCTCGGAAGCCACTCGGATGAATGAGCTCGAAAGAATATAGCCCATTTTGCAAGTCTCACGATGTATCCTAGCATAACGATGTACCAGATCAACACAAATATATCGATACTGATGTAGGATAGGTAGCGCCGAGGCTATAAGCGCCGATAACGTGTCCAGGTCGTTGATATTTTCCATGGAAACAAGATGGATTTGGCTTAAGACAGTAGAGACAGCATCTACGATGTCATTCATGTGGAGTGCTTCGAGAGCTTTTGAGAGGGTAGCATCGGATTTTGCTAGCCAACCGGGATCCTCAGTGGAGGTAGGGCCAGATGACAAACAACTCCTTAGTTTTTGCAGTGCTATAAATACCTTATCCAAAGAAGAGACCAGTAGCTCGTCAATATTCTCGAGAGAAAGGCCGGAAGTCCGACATTCCGTAACAAGCGAATGCTCTGACAAATCGGGTAGAGTCCAAGGGAGTATCTGATCCAAAACGAAAGCCAAACCTGGATGGTCCTGGCTCAAGCGCATCACGTCTCTTTGAATCTGGGTAATAAGTGTTTGAGCTTGCAAGATCTGCTCTCCATGTACATCTGAGGACAATCCCTCAGGGAGGCTTGCAAGGCTTTCCAGAGTGAGCTGCAACTGTTCGACTTGGGTCTTCCTTGAAGCCAATTGGTTCAGAGCTGTTGACAGGTCTGCTTCTGCAAATTTGGCGTGGATATTGATAATTATAATAGAAGTTCCCAGTATCACGGACAGCCATCGAATGGTTTCTTGGAGACTCCTATGATGACCAGGCTTTGTATCGCTAAGACGTAAGCTCCCTTTGCCGAGTTGGCATACGCTGTCCATTCCACGAATAACCCTTGTGATTGAGTGAAGCTCCGTTAATTTCGGCTGAATGCTTGCTCTTTGGGTCAAGACTTGGGACAAGATTCCTTCAGCAAAGCCAGCACTTCTTCCAGCCTCCACATTGCTCAAGTCTTCCGAGTATTCTCGACCAGCCTGTCGTGCCTTTGGCATCAAATCTAAAAGTCGGTGGAAATAGGAGTTCGAGCTCTCGATTTGCTGAAATGTTTCAGAAAACTCGAAACTCGAAGATGTTGCCAAGATGGACGGGGTGGAGCTTTGCTTTTCCAAAATATCGGTACCAAGGTTAGAGCGAATGCCCATATGTCGAAGCTCTCGTAGTTTTTCCGCATAGAATCGGCGCTTCTGAACTTTGAGGTGCTGAATTTCCTCTCTATTATCTTCAGAAAAGGTGCCAGGGGTCCTGGACTTGAAATCATTGATGCTCTCAATGACATCGCGCATAAAAGCATCCAATTCGCCGGGAGGATTGAAGTCAGAAAAGCATTTCTGGTACACATGGCGCATGTTTCCGGTAGTAGAGTCCGGATTCCTATACCGGTGTGGCTTTGAATCCCATCTAAAACAATTCTCACTGCACACCCTAAGAGCTGCCAGGGACACTGCCTCAGGCTGACACAAGGAATCTAGCACACTTGACTCAGGCTTATAGGGAGATGCAGGAAGCCCGTTTGCAATGATCTCGTCCGAGGGTTGACTGAGAAGTGCACGATATTTTCGTACAACTTTGAACAACTTGTGGTGTGACCGACGAGCGCTTTCTCGAAGAGCGTTGATATTAGTGTCCTTCCAGCTTGTGAGGAGGATCTCCTGTTTTATATCATTTTCCAAAGCCTTACGACCATTCGCCAACTGTTCCTCAAGGATTGGCACAAATGGCTTGTAATGGTCGATCAAATTGGTAAGCCCAGAGACGAGCTGTTTAAGCGTGGGAAAATCGAGAGCATAAAGCTTGAGAAGGGAGTTAAACCTTTCGACAAGCTGCAATCGAGAGCGGTATTGCCCGATGGGCGTCGAACATAAGAATTTACTTAGTGTTGAGATGAGCTCGGAACAATGGCTTGCCAGGCTCCCGCCCTCTAGAAGTAACTGCAAAGGCGTTGCAACAATCACCTCATAGGCGACGAACCACCATCCTTCGGCATCTTGTTCACACTTTGCGTATTCAATGTCTAAAAGCCGAGACCAGGTTGACAGCTCAAGGCGTCTCCAGCTTATCAATAAAGCAGTTAGTTCTCCATATAAATCCGCAGCTGAAAACTCTTTACTCGCAACAGTTTGCCATTCATGAATGTATCCATGCAACTTTTCGGCCTTGGTTAGGAACTTTGCAATTGGATCACGATGTTTAAAGTGGGCAATGTCGGAGCAACAAGTAATAACGTCTGCGAGAGTTGTGTGTTCAGGCCACGCCTTCTGAAGTTCTGTAAATCGCTGCTTCGTCCTTTCAACCAGGTCAGCAAGCTTCCTGGCTTCAGGTAAATTCGAATCTATGTAAAAATTGTAAGACATCGGGGATAGTGTGCGGCTTTCTTGCTCTAATAATAACAAGACGGCAGAGAGATGATACTGTGGCTTGACCGAGGAAGCTGTGATACCGGTCTCTGGCAGAGTATATACTATCAGTTGTATCGCATTCATGATTAATTCCGTGATTCGTTGTTCTTTATTTCCCGGCGTAAAAAGCTTCTTAAAAACATTGGACAGCTTTGAAGTAATGCTTTTATTGTCGAATCCGGTTTGAGACTCTCCCACAAGCGACTCTTCATCAAATGTAGGAAACATCAGAAGCATCTCTTTCACTTCGGCCTCATTTTGATCCTCAGCAGATCCCCGATAGCGGAAAAATGCCGATTTTTCAGCCTCGTTTGCTTGGTCTGCTTGAAGCTGTTCCTTCCATCGAATATAGAGTCTCTGCAAAGTGTTTCGTAGGATTTCACGATAGTCGGAACCGTAGAGAGTGTTAGAATCGGTGTTTTGCATGGCGCTGAGTACTGACAAACGATAGAGATCTGTTTCTGTACCCAGATTGGAGGATCCAACCGCGCGAAGTATGGCAGCCGTGATTCGTGCATTCCCTAGGAATGGGGTAGCCCGGCTGATGTCGCATATGAATTGCTGCTGAACTCCCGGAGTTATCTGGCTATATTGAGACAGGCTTATCCCAAGATCTAGTAATTGGAGAAATCGAAGGATAGGGATGGTGATATCGTCATATGCCCGATAACTTTTCTTGAGTCGAGCGCACACCTGACGAATATTCTGTTGAAACAAATGAGGATTCGTAGGTGAAGGAGAGTTCAAGCACGAGGTGAAAATATCTTCGACGCTTTTGCTAAGGATTGACGTTCCGATATTCATGAATTCTCCTTGCAAGGCGCTTAACTGGGATGGGCTAGGTCTCGAAACCGGTGGCTGTGATGGCTCTTCTCCCAAGCGTCGCAGTTCTTCCTCTGTGGCACGAATCCGAGGAGTAGTGCTCTGTCCAGAATATTCATTTTCAAAGGCCTTCATCGCGTTAATTCTTTGTGTCCTCTCAAGAACTCTTATGTGATATCTTTCACGCTCGACAACAACCACCAACGACGGATCAAATGGCTGATCTGGAATGAAGCTCCTGAGCAGTGTCATGGCAAGTCTTATAAGAGCCTTTCCACGTCGTAAATATAGGCTTGATCCATTTTGGTCCCCAGTTAGATCCTTGAGACAATCGGACATCGTGGTCGCCACAAAAGTGCTGAATCCTTTATCAGGGCTTGCATCTTCACGAACTTGGAGCTCAAAGGCGCTTGTTTCAACTCCATTAACATGCAAGCCTGGCTCCCCTTTACCGTCAAGGATCTTAATAGCAGCTTCAAACGATTCAGGGACAATAAAAGACTGGTGACACGCTAAATATTCCTTGACAAGTCCCTTCAAACGATCTGTGAGTAGAACAAACTGATCCCGGGCCACCTGGACCGAGCTTAAAGCCAACGCCTTCCCAAGAACGTTTAGTTCTGTGAGGAGAAACTGCATACGATGAAGGGGAACATCCTCAATCCGCATCAACTTTCTGATTAGCGAGAGCGAGATAGCGCCTTTCAATGCAATGGCATCATTGAAGGGACTCTGGAAGCCCGCAAAGCTCGAAATGTCCGACAAAAGGCTAGGGACTGCGTTTCCGAATGGCGAAACATCGCGAGGCCTCGAAGGTCGGCCCGCAAGTAATCGCAGAGTGTCATGTTGAGCACGTGCATCATTGGGCCCAGACCATCCGACAAGGTCATGATACTGACAAAGTGCTTCGTATTCTGCAGAAAAGTAAGGGGCAATGCTTGCGTCTGTGTTCAGGAGACGGTTCGCCAGATCATTGATGGGATGAATCAAGTCCTATCGGCTACAGCATCAGCAAATGATTAAACGTTAAAAGTGGGGCGTACAAACATTAACCAATCGGGTACCGTCCGCGCCAAGTAATACAGCCTTTTGTGCCTCTGCAAGGGAGTTACTTAATCGGCTGCATTCAGTAAGGCTAAGACCCGTCCTCTGGACCATCTCGTCAAATCGTGAACAGAGACCTTCTAGCTCCATCATTTGCTGCAAGCGAGTAGGATCGGATGCTGTTGCGGGTCTCCAGGCTTCCCACATGATTTGCATGCTTTGCCCCGTAGTCAGACACCATGTCGCTTGGAAAGCATCCAGCATCTGGGACCATATATCGATTAGATGCATCGAAGCGGATTTGTACTCTCTAGAGATTGACTGTCCAGCCTTGATATATGTCAAGAAAATAGCGTCCTCAAAATCGGGTTTTTGACTAAGATGAAAAATATCCCAGCAAAACTCAAGAATAGAGCTGGCAGCCGTCACAGAATTGTCATCTAAGAGGGCAATCTTCACATCTTGAATATGATTCGTCAAAGCCTGGCACGAGTCATTCAAAAAGGCTGCCAGGCGGGAGGTGGAGTCTTTTCTATGAGCAGCAATTGTGCTGGACGTCATCGATCGTTCCAATCGATTCATCTCCGAAGGCATTTTGCTTCGCGCTACATCGCCAACTTGACATAACCCCTGATATAAACGCGCCGTCTCTAGTTGAACCTCTTGTAGCTTTGCAAGGCGCACGAGAAAAGATCGTTGCTGAGGGTAAAGAGCAGAATTGAATTGACGAGGCTCGTCTATCAAAGGATGAATTGGCTATTTGAATAAGTGACCTGCGAATTCCAGGAATCGGGTTTATGACATACCTCAATACCCTGCTGCGGTTTCAGGAACTTGTTATTATCCCCCAGTTCATGGAGAGACGTGTCTTCTGGCCATCCGATCAAGGAATTATTTGCAATAAGGGAATGGTAACGGGCAATCGCGAAGGATGCATCATTCATTGCACTCTTGTTGTTTCGAGCCCAAAGCCGTATAAACGCAGGTAATGAGTCATTGACCTTGATGATATCCGCCGGAGCTAAATGATCCAGTGCAAGTTCAAATGCGATATTGTTTGCCGACTTATTGGTAACGAAGGGGTGACAATTTCGAAGCCGATAGATAGCAGAGTCGCAGCTATAGGTGATCGATGAAGAAGCGATTGGGCAGAAATCATTTTGCGGTAAAAAGAATATTTCAACGGACCTATTTCGCATAGCTCGAGAAAGCTCGCCGTATTTGGGATCCATTGTAAGGAACAACCGGAATTGTGGATGAGGCTTCACGATTTGTACAGTCCCATCGCTTGTTCGTTGCTCGTTGACAATCAGATAGCCATCTGGCTCCATAAGAGAATTCAACCTATCAAGAACTGTGGCGCTGCAAAGATTGGCGTTGTCCAGCACAACCCAGTCGCCCCGCTGAATCGCATGGATTAGGAGGCCTGGTGTCCATTCAAAGCCAAAGGAATCATTGCGGGTTTTGGATAAAAGCTTCTTGAGACGCTCATTAAGCTCCCTGAACCGAGCGTCTTTGTGACGACAAGCAATGTTATCTAAGGCGTTTGACACCTGTTCTATATGGAGAGCGCTGCTAATGATTTTGTAAAGCTCCATAAATTCAGTGGCAAGGTCAGTATATCCCGCGCCAGAATGCGCCTGAATGATATGGTATTGTAGGAGATCCCCCAACTCATCAAGAAGAGTGGTTAGTTGGCGATGATCGTCTCGCTGTTCAAAGCCACCAATAAGGTCCATTGCATCAGTGTCCGCATTGAGCGCCAATTCAACAACTCTGGCTCCGCTAAGCACAGCAAGTTTGTGCAAAGTTGCAGATTTACCACACCCGGCCGGCCCAACAAGCACACTGGGCCACTTATTTTCCACGCAGAGCATAAGCGACTCGAGAATCGGAAGATCTCTCGGCACAACCGCCAGTCGGTTCCCAGGGGTGCGCTGCAAAACATGATCACGTTGGAGGACTCCCACTCCAACATGATATGTGTCCACGCTCAGATTGTGGAAATAGCTTTTCGGACTGGGAGCCAAGCCAAACACTTCTTCGTAAAGTTGAACGATAGCCATCCTGTCATCAAGAGTTCGAAACCGCTGACTGAATATGATATCAAGAAACTGCGAAGGACATACACCCAGCTGAGACCGCTCCAAGAGCATAAGCCAACGAGAAAGGTCTCGAAGGTTCACTTCCCATGGGCCGCCACTTGCCCCCAGGCGCCGATCACTGAGCAACTGAATGTTCAACGCTGAGATGAATTCAACCATTCGATCCGTCAAGTCCGAAGGGAGCCCGGGCGACAACGCTTTACAGATGAGCTTCAAGTCATTGGTGGAAAACGAATCAGCATAAACAACTGTAAATCGGTTAACGAATGATGCAGGTAGACCCTTTCTACCCCCTCCCTGATGGTGGGGATTTTGTGTCGCAAAAAGAACAAAATCTGGGTGCCTCTTAAACGTCTGGTCGAGTTCTGCGATGTATACTTGCTGCCGATGGTCCAAGCAGGAGTTCAATCCCTCGAGTACCGACTGAGAAGCAAGGTTCATTTCATCAAGAAGAACCCATCCGCCCTGCTGCAAGGCCTGCAAGAATGGAGCATCGCTCCAAGCGAAGGTACCAATGTCGGCCCCTTCAACTGGAACATCTGATCCGAATAAATCAGTAAGGTCAGTTTGCTCTGAAAGATTGATACGAGTCAGCGGTTTTCCCAAGGTGCGAGCTAATGCTGCGACAAGAGTGGTCTTCCCGACCCCCGGGCTTCCCTCAAGGAGAATTGGCTTGCTTGATTGAAGTGCTCTTGCGATCCTGAGGGTATTTGATAACGTAGTGGGAGCATCTAGCGCAAAGGCAGGGTCTGGCCGGGAATCGGAACCGATTGCCAACGAAAACGGTCCAATTTTCATTTTCTGTTCGTCGATCTGTAGACTGGTCTCCCGGGAATATATTGGAATCGCATCGAATGAGAATAATACACCAAGCTTCTCCAGGCACCGACGGCGATCTTTGTGAAGATCTCCTGACGCAACAGCGAGCATCGCAGAAGGATTTGCACCCAAAGAATCAATATATACTAAGCATGCCCCATGGACTACCGCCGCGGTAGGCTCAAGACTTTGACAGTCATTCAAGAAATTAACCCATGCCAGTAAGTCGCGAACAGAGATTGAACCTGAAGTGGACCCTTGATAATTCTCCCTAAACCACTTTGCGAAGTCCATCATTGGTTTTGCTAGACTCTGAAATGACGATCGTAGTTTCATTTGCAAGATGGGAAGAATATCGTCTTCTTCTGATAACTGTGGAACCCATACCTCCGTAAGACGATTTCTCAGAGCAGCCGACAGCTCCCTTTTACCATAATCACCACCGGGATTCATGGTAGCCAGAAATTGAAACCCAGGTGCAGCAACAACTAAAGGATCCACGGGACCCTTTTCAGCGAGTAAAAGCGATCTGTGTGGTTCCAACACACTGTTCAAACGCTCGAGAACCGAGTCATCCGCAAGAGACAACTCATCAAGGAGAAAATGCTGACCACTTTTCATAGCTGATACCAGACTCCCATCCGACCATTCGAAAAGCGCATTCACTCTAACAAGGTTCTCGCCTATTCGTTTCAAGACACTACTGTTGCATTTTTCAACCTGAAGGGGGGTCAAAGAAGCGAAAGCACCATTCAAATCCTCGAATGATGGCTCAATGGTAGTAGGCATGGCCCGCAACTCTCGTAGGATGGAGGATATGTCTGCAACGAGTTCTTGTTTAATAAGCGCCCTGTTCCTTAGTGGGCGCTGAGCACCGATTAGATCTCCAGTTTCGAGATTGACGTGGGCGTTGAGAATGAAAAGTTCTTTTCCGTAAGCCTCAGCTACAGCCTGACAGAGCTGCGTTTTGCCGCAGCCAGTTTCTCCCACAAGCAAGACCGGCTCATTATGCTTGATAGCTTCTGAAACTAGTATGAATAATCTCCTCATCGCACGGGTCCACACGATTCCACGTGGAGCAGCTGCAGACAGTTCACGTAAACGAATATCCAAACTGTGCATGTTATATAAAGACTCTTCATCGATTTGAACCCCCATAACCTTTTCGATTACGTTTTTCACAGATTGTCTCTCCGATGGATTCCTGACTCTTTCAGCGAGCAGCATGAACCCGTTTATGGCAAGTTGTTCACGATCATCAGCGCGTCGCAAAGCCCATCGAAAGAGATCACGCAAAGTAGCGAAACTATTTCTCTGTTCAAATAGTCTGCTTGACTGCCGTAGTATTGATAGCTGGCGATAAACTGAGACTATCCTTGTGCAAAATGAAGGTGCAATCTGAGACCTCTCTTTTAGAATGAACTCGAGTTCTTCCACGGGGATATCATCAAAATGAAGCTCAAGAAAGCGATTTCGGAACGCTCGAGAAAGGACCTTTCTTCCACCATAGAGACCAGCCGGATTTTGGGTAGCAAACAACATAAAGTTGGCGTGGGGATGCACAATCTCCTGAGTCTCTGGTAAGAAAAGTTCACGATTGTCGTCGAGTAGCCGATTGAGCGCCTCCAGAACATCAGTGGGGGCAAGGTTAAGCTCGTCCAGTACAATCCAATATCCGTTCCTTAACGCTTCTACCAAAATACCCTCCTGGTACCGTAACCTACCATCTTCTCCTGAGACATATGAACCGAGATACTCTTGCAAATCGGTATGTTCGTGGTTGTTTATTCTCACAAATTTGTTGCCTGAGATATTCGCCAGGTATTCGACCATGCTCGTCTTTCCCGATGACGTTGGACCCTGCAGGAGGATCGGAAACCGCTGCGTAGAGCTAGCTCGAACCAGGTTCATCAAATTTCGTTCGATAAATGGAGTTATTATATAATGCGGCTGTGACACTGGTTCGATACTTCCTTTGCGCATCCAGTAGTGTTTGAATTGAATATATTGCGATCCATCGCCCGGTTGTTTAGGGGTTTGGGAGAGCATAGATCTAGAATTTCCATGCTTTCCAAAAAGATGGCTGTCAAGGTAAGGGGCAACAAGGCGCTCGGATTCTTTTCCTAGCAGGGTTAAGAAGCTCATACAGAATCCCTCATAAATGGCACGTCGGACTCCATAAATGTGGGACTGGTCAAGCACATATAACAGAGCGCGAACCAGCGTACGAATGCTGAAATGAGGTTTTTGGTCTGCCCCGTCGGTTAATCTACTTTCAGCATTCAACCTCTTAATATCAAGATAAAGATTGGCCAGAGCTGGTGCCGCTGTTTGGTCTCGATGCAGTAAAGGACCCAAGTACGTCTTAATCAAATTCAACAGGTCATCCACATCGCCGTCGGGTGACTGGACATATAATTCTGTAAACCTGGATCTCAGACCTGGGGCGAGATCGCGCTTACCGGCATCCGTTGCTGGATTCATCGCAGCGAATAGACGGAAGTCGGGATGACCTTGAACGGAATCGACTTCACCGGCTTCAGAAAGCAGTACGGATGGTCTCCCATCGCGCCCATTTTGAAGCAAACTTGAAATACTTTCAAGGGTCTCAGGGGAAGCAAGGTTGATTTCATCTAGAAGGACCCATTCTCCATCCCTTAAGGCCTTCACAATTTTCCCTTGCACAAACGCAAAAGACACTTTCGCATCCCCACGAGCCACATGGGCTTCGAATTCGGTCAGTTCGTTGGTGAATGATGTCCACCTGTCTTTCAAGGTGCCATATTTAGATGTATCCAATTTCCTCTTCTTTGCAGGCTGCTCAGAATTAGCCTCGCCCCTATCACTCTTTACTACGTTGGGCTCCCTAAATAATCCGGACGCCATCTTTACAGCCTCGTTTAGAATATTGAGCAACCGTGTCCAATTCCCTGTAGTGACGCTCTTCGCAACAGAGGACAGGAACTTTTGGTTTTTCTTGACGGAAAAAGTAGCATCAAATAAGGAATAGAACCGATCAACAAGCGGAACGGCAATGGAGCGAATATTAACCGGTTTGTACCCGCCGAGTAAGTCAGTAGTTTCACTCTGCTGCGAGAGATTCACCACAGTAAGGCGTTGATTCAATAAGGTCGCCAGGCGTTGGATCACAGCCGTCTTCCCAATTCCAGTCTCTCCAACTAGTAACACTGGTTCAGAAACCTGCAATGCTGCAGCGACCTGCTCCATTGTTCTCAGGGAGGACTTTGTGGAAGCGAAGGGGGATGCCCGTCTTGACCTTGGACCACTCAGAACTTTCAGGTTTGGGCAAAACTCTCGGCCGATCAAAAGCCCATCTTGATCCTCCGAGTATGCTGGCATACGCTCGAACAAGCAGAATCGCATACGTTGAGGCGCTAAGCGTAGTTCTTCGGCAACTACACCGGCCACGTCCATCTGGAATGTCTTGCTTGGAATGTATGCCGCAAAACAATCAACTGCATCCATGAAAATCTCGTCGTCTGTCCGTTCTGGAACTGCTTCTCGGCCAGTAACAACTCCAAGATTTTCGAGACGTCGCTCAATTCGCCGGCAAAATTTGACTAAGTCCCGTAACCCAACGAATCGGCCTTGGAGAGTGCGAGCGGCAGTCAAACCGTGAAACATCTCAGCTACCCGATGGAATAAATTGAGAAAAGTGTCAATGTATCGGGCATTTGTGAGGAGGGGAAATTCTTGCTCTATGATTTGCCTGATTTCTTCGGGAGGCAAAGAATTAACTTGAACACGGCGCCATAATCTGCTTCCAAGAATATTTGCCGACGGGTTAACCTCAACACCTTTTGCATTGATGCTTGACCTCATCGTCGCAATGAGTCTAAAATCCTCGGCGCAGCGGATACGCTCTTTCCTGCTAGATATAACAAGTTCTCGATTTTGGATCAATGGCAGGATCACGCTCAAAACTTCCGACGGTGCTCGGTCGAGATCCTCAATGAGCACCCATCGACCCTCCTTTGCGGCTCTGGTTAGACAGCCAGGTTGCCAGGAGAAGCCCCCAGTCCTGGTCGATGTGGAATAAACGCCAAGCAAGCTCTTCAAGTCGGTTTGTTCATTCAGATGCAATGTAATCATCGAAGATAACTGCCCCATAACATCTGCTGCGTGGCTCACAAGAGATGTTTTTCCAACCCCGGGTTGTCCCACGAGTAATAGAGGCTCAGACGATAGAAGGGCACGACCAACGCTTCGAAGATTTTCTAGAACAGTTGGTGTTCTTACCAGTGTAGTGTGCTTCGCCTCTTCGATTTGTCGGAGTTTTGGTACTAAGATGCCGCCAATATTTGCGTAAAGGTTTAACTCGGGAACTTGCCTTATCCATTCATCGAAGATCGAATAGTCGCCCCGTTTTCGTCGATCCGTCAATTGGGCTTGTAAGTTTTTCCACCTATTCTCTTCCCAAAGGCCTAGGAATCTAAAATCAATGGTCTGGTCTTCCCAGATCCCAAGAATCGGCTCCGTTCCACAGTACTTTTTCACCATGTCCTGCATGGCAGCATCCGCAGCACACATATACAAACAAAAACACCGAATGCTCAAGTATCTCACAACTTTATTAGAGTGGGCGAATAATGCTTCGAGCTGAATCGGAGAGACAGCCGATGAAAAGTTCTCGGTATCAAAGCTCAATAGACGAAAGAGGGACAGAAGCAACGAGGCTGACGTTTCATCACTTGTATCTTGAAAGATAACATCTCCCGACACAGAGAATAAGGGTAGCCTTGAATCCTGGCGCTGAAGGACAATGCGCGCGAAAGGTCGTAAATATGGTGCAAACGGTAGAATGCTTGAGAATGCAGCAATGATCTGAACGTGAGAAGCGTGCAAGTCTTGAAACATCCATTTAGCAGCGATAGCCACATATACGGGCTCAAATGCTATCAAGAGGTTTGCTGTGTGATTCGGATTGAGAGATATGCGCGCAATGTCATCTAACACTTCTGGTCTGCAGCTGGAACGAAGGATTTCAACCAACTCATCCGGGACATGCTGCAAGATCCAGGGGTCTGACAAAGCCCCCAAATGCGCAGATTTCCCCTCCATTGTAGTGAAATGTAGACGGCAGACCAGATCCCCCAGCCGTCGCGAGGATGTTCGTGGTTCTCAAACTCGCAGCTCAGAAAATTTCCTTTTCGGGTTTAATTTTCTGCCAGGAGCTATGAAGTTTATCTTGTGGCGGTGTACATACAATTGTACGTCCAGCCCCGCCTCACCGCCTTCACTAGCCACACCTTGATGCAACCGTCTCCAGAAAAACGCCCGTGCAGTCAACCCACTGGGATCTCCAGGAATGAGCTTTGCCGTCTCCAAGAGTCCTGGCTTTTCTCTTCGTCCCTGATGGCTGATCGCATTGATAGCCAAAACGCTGTCCATGGTGGACAATGTCGATAAACACGTCAGCATTCGGCAGTCGGCCAGATCGCCCCGATCATTCAAGCAGCCGCGCTTCAGAGCAGCACGGCAATGAACAATCTTCCGAGAACTGGTCGCTGGACAATGCACCGCAAGCATCCCACAGCGCTACAGCAGAGCCGCTAAATGAACCGTTCGTAATTGTTACTGAGGATTGTTTTTCATCTCTCTAACCAATAATAGCAGAATCTCGTTCAAACGCAAGCAGAAGGCTCCGGTTCGGTTCGGTTTATACAATCCTTTTGCCCGGGAGACTTCCACTGCTAGCCCTTCCCCTCGCCCAGGATCAAGTCAAAATGCCAATGAGGAATTACTCCGGGATATTTCCACAGCCAGTCCTCCTGGTTCAAGGCATAATGGGGTTGATACTGGCAGCAAAGCCGGAGGTCCGCTGGATTGGTACATTGAAGGTCCAGGCCGAAGAGTAGGATACGACAACCTCACAGCGATCGACTGGATTTTTGAGTACACCAAAGAGCGCCAAAGAATACGGCATCTTCGATCCAGTAATAAGGGATTTCTAGGACATATTCGACAGCTCCTGGACGCGAGTCACGTATGGGTGGTGTTGATCGCTACTGGCATTGTGGTAGGTGTGTTGGCCGCCTGTATAGATATTGCAAGCAACTGGCTCGGCGACATTAAAGTTGGTTACTGCCAAAGTGGAGAAGAGGGAGGACGATTTTACCTCAATAAAAGCTTCTGCTGTTGGGGATATGAAGGTTGGACTGTACAGACGACGATACCGGTGACTGTTCACGTATATACTGACCCCTAATTAGATTTATCACAATGCCAACATTGGATCCCATGGAGTAAGGCCTTTCACTTGAGCTCAAAAGGTGGAGGTTATGTCGTCGAGTATGTTTTCTTTGCGTTATATTCGGTGAGTTGCATTTGCGGCCGTGTTTGAGGAATGGGCTAACAGCTCGCCAAAGATCTTATTCGCAGGTATCGCAAGCTTCCTAGTTACAACTTATGCTGTGCATGCTAAACACAGTGGCATTCCCGAGATTAAGACTGTACTCGGTGGCTTTGTTATCAAGCGCTTTATGGGGGCATGGACTTTAATGATCAAATCACTCGGCTTGGTGTGTACCTAAAGCATCAAAAGCTGCATTGAGCCCTACTGACACGCTTGTCTATGTAGTGTCTCTCCGTTGCCTCCGGAATGTGGCTAGGAAAAGAAGGCCCATTGGTACATGTTGCGTGTTGTTGCGCAAACATTATAATGAAGCCGCTGGACAGCTTAAATCTTAATGAAGGTAATCGATCAATCATCTGATTACCGAGCCATGCTGATACATTTCGCAGCTAGGAAACGCGAAGTCCTCTCAGCCGCTGCCGCCGCAGGCATTTCAGTGGCATTTGGGTCTCCTATTGGGGGCGTGCTATTTAGCTTGGAAGTATGTGCATATGTTATCATCAGCGAACTGTTACTTATTTTAATAGCAACTATCCTACTATTTCCCGGACAAAACGATGTGGCAGAGTTTTGTTTGCGCAATGGTTGCCGCGGTGACCCTCCATGCATTGGACCCTTTTCGAACGGGAAAGATCGTTCTTTATCAAGTTAAGCATTCTCAGGGCTTCCATCGCTTTGAGATATTCCCATTTGCCTTCCTTGGGATACTCGGTGGACTTTACGGGGGCCTTTTTATCAAGGTCAACATGAGAATTTCCCGGTGGCGCAAATCTCGCAGGGTTTTCTTCCCTGTGCTGGAAGTCCTTGTTGTCGCCTTAGTCACCGCCATTGTTAATTTCCCGAATATATTTATGCGGGTGCAACTGTCTGAGCTCGTCTATTACCTCTTTGCAGAATGCAAGGAGATTCCGAACAATCAGTTTGGGCTGTGCAAAACCGGGGTTGCTTCCCTTGGCGTTGTTGGGCTGCTTCTTGCAGCCGCAGGACTTGGATTCGTTCTTGCATCTATTACATTTGGCCTTGAAATTCCTGCTGGGATCATTCTCCCTTCTTTGGCAATCGGCGCTCTTTACGGTCGTGCGGTTGGAATTGTCTTTGATGTCTGGCAAAAGACTCATCCGAAATTTTTCCTCTTCGCAAAGTGCGAACCGGATATCCCCTGTATCACTCCTGGTATGTATGCGATTATCGGTGCCGCTTCCGCGCTTGGAGGTGCCACAAGGATGACAGTTTCGATTGTTGTCATCATGTTCGAATTGACTGGAGCGCTCAACTATGTTATCCCGATCATGATCGCGGTAATGCTATCGAAATGGTGCGGAGACACATTTGGAAAACGGGGCATCTACGAGACTTGGATACATTTAAACGAATATCCATTCCTTGACCAGAAAGATGATACTCCGCCGCCAGAGATTCCCGTTAGCCAAATCATGACAAATGTCAATGATCTTACCCTGATTACTGCTGTGGGACACACTATTGAATCGCTTACAAATCTCCTTAAAACTACATCCTACCGCGGATTTCCCGTCGTTTCCGACACGGCTAATCCCGTCCTGCTCGGGTATATCTCTCGAAACGAACTCTCTTTCGCATTGAAAACAGCCACATCGCGAAACACTCACAATTTGACTCCTGAAACACAAGCGTATTTCTCTCATCAGCCCTTTGCTGATCCTCTTGAAACGCTTGATCTCCGACCTTGGATGGATCAAACGCCAATAACTATGAATACCCGTGCGAGCTTTCAGATTGTTTTGGATATGTTTCAGAGATTGGGCTTGCGATACGTGTTATTCGTCAGTAGGGGAGTTCTGGAGGGATTCTTAACAAAAAAGGATATATGGTATATCCTAGAAGGTGCTAGGAATAGGAGGAACGAAGGGTTACATGACGGCGTTTTGAGGGAGACTTATGCGGAGGAGGAGCAGGGTCTGTTACGGTCCTCAGATGAGCATCTTACAGATTTTGTCATCGAGAGACGGCCTTCTCTATAGGTTTTGGTTTTTCTTTTTTTTTCCCTGGCCATAATGTACGATTCCCATAGAGCATGAATTCGAGCGTTATTTCAAATGATCCTACTGTGTTTATGTGATGAAGGAGCATTGCGGAATACGCATCAATGGATATTTCAATGACTCATGTACAAAACGTAGGATCGCGCTCAACTATAGGGTACAGAATAAAGATATCAATAACTAGTAACACAAATAAACCAGGCTTTGACCCCGTATAATTCTATCTTGTCCCGTTGATCCCGCGTGACTGTTGCGCTTGTCCTAATTGACTGGCGATGACTGTAGCTTCCCTAACGGCCTTGGAGATTTTACCCCTGACCCCAGCTTCTTCCAGAACCATCAACCCACCAATTGTACAGCCACCCGGGGTGCTAACTTTCTCTCGAATGAACGCAGGATGGTCTCCGTTCTGTACCATACTGGCCGTTCCACGGAGAACTTGAGCGGCCATTGCCTGGGCTTCGGCTCGCGGTAGGCCCATTGCCACGCCACCATCGGCGATAGCCTCAAGAACCAACGCCACAAAGGCTGGGCCCGAACCAGCAACGGATGTGCTGGCGTCCATCTTGGAGGCAGGGAGGGTCACGACGCGCCCGATACGCGAAAAGATCCAGTTTACCAGCGTCTCCCAATGAGGAGGAAGAGCGGGATTGCTCTCGCCAATGACAGTCATTGATTCTCTGACGATTGCCGCAGTGTTGGGCATGGCACGTACAATGCGGCACCTATCGACTTCTGGAATGTCGGTGCCGTCGTAGAGAGTGTCTTCAATCTGCTCGACAGTGACTCCGGCTAGGATACTGATAAGCAGTTTGCCCTGGAGGGCTTCCCGCATTCCAGGAACGTCCAGGACTTCTTTGAGCATGAAGGGCTTGCAACCGATGATGATAACGTCGGCCTCTTGCACGCCACGAAGGTTGTCATTTTGTAGAATTGTGAGAGGAGTAGAGTATTGTTTGAGGGTTTTTTGGATGCGGAGTGCAGACTCAGGCCGTCTTACACAAGCAATGAATCGTGAAGGGATGTGATGAGGAGAAACTTCTTCAGGAGGTGTTGCGGTGCCAGCCCGTGGGAAGAAGCGTGAGTCAGTCCTTTTCGCCTCAGCCAGCGATGCGAACACGCCTGATAAAATAGCAACCCCGAGAGTGCCTTGTCAATCGAGCATCAAGGATCAGCATCTTGTTGTTTGTATCGTAAGAATGAATTGAGCAAAAAGGAACCCAGACACACCACATCCAAGAACCGTCAGAGTTGTTCCCGACCTCGGCGAAAGGCCCAAACCGTCGATGTTGCTCGCTGCAGACATGATTGTCCGACGCGAGGAGAGACAGGGCGCTGAGAAGCAGAATGGAATCTAGTTCTTGTGAAGTAAATAATTGAATACGACAAGGAGCTAAATAAGCATGGGTGGAAGATTAAGGGTGAAGTTGCTTTTTCTTGCTTGTGCAGGGGTGAGATCAAAGGTTTTGTATGAAACTTTTTCGTCGGCGGGACATGAGCTGACGGCGGATTTGCGCCCAAAACACATGAAGAATCCACATCTTCACGTTCCTTGCGCCCAACTCGCTCCTCCCGAGGATGCTCCTTGCATATTAGAATAATGAGAATATTGCAGCCACGAAATATTCCGATACATTCTCGTTTCCGATTGCCATCATGGCGGACCCTTTCGAAGTGCGAATGCGTTTTACCACCATGTTGCAACACATGAGCGCATCCTTCACCTCGTCACAAAAGGCAGCAAATTATGCGCTCAAATACCGTGACATGGGCGAAGATCTTCACTCCTGTATATTGGAGCAATTAGAACGAGTCCGCTTGTCCAATGATACTCGAATTGTTAAGGCCGGCTGACTGACTGTGTTCGTGATAGAGTAATATGAATATACGAGCAAACTTAATATACTTTGTCGAGCACCTCTGCGACATGGCAACCAAGGAAAATCACCTCGAATTCGTCGAGATGGTAAAGCGCGACATACTCCGGATTGTCGATGCGGTTGCGCCAGCTGATGGCTCCGGCGCTTCGAACGTGAAGCATGTACGGCGCGTGTTGAACGGGCTACAATCAAAAGAGATTTTGTCCACAGAAACAGTATCGGAAATAGATGCCTCCCTTCGAGAAAGAGAAAACTATCCGGCGCATTTCCTTGATTCAGAGGCGGTGGGCGGGGAACAGGTACACGGGGATATAATAAGGTCGGGTGGGATCACAGTCGACAAGAAGCAGATTGAACAGAGAGTCGAGGAAGATCGGGAAAGAAATAAGCGGCTACGAGAGAACATGTGGGCGGTTCCACCCAACGACATGAAAGAGTTTGAGATGATGTGGGAAGATGTCAGCGATATTGGTGAAGATGACTATCTACAGGCTGCTGAGGAGGCCGAGGAGAGAAGGAGGGCCGGAGAAGCGTCGGGGCTTCTAACTTGAAGGGTCACTTGAATCGATTGCATTTTCACGGCGTTTTTCTCTTAGGGATCACTTGCGTGTTGCTTGAAAGGCTTATATTAGGGACGCTGCTATGGCTGATTGGCGTTTCATGGAGGCGTGATACAAATCCCAAAGGATTCTATACAGTGTTAGTATACTTTTGGTGCACTACGATCTTATATTTGGCTTAGCCCAGCCTCAATGATAATGGCCCTTGACACTGTGCATATCGACAGCTTCCAGAGATTCGCGATAAGATAAGAACGCGGCCGGATCAACAATCCGCCATCCGAACTTTATTTTCTGTGGGAAAAAAGGCGGTAAGTGGACCATCGCAACGCCAAACGGCCAGTCGTTTTGAGTGGAGATATTTTTTTCATCATTGGGTTCTTTTCCCTATGTTTTCCCAACTGGTAACAGCTGCGAGGGGCCTATTTTCGAGTTCGGATACATCTCATCGATCGGGTAACTCGAGCAACGAAGCGAACAATTCAGCTCCAGGCAAAATGGTAGCTACCCGACGATCCATTATTTCCCAGTCTGAGGACTTTTCATCGAGAAACAGTTCACCTACCGCCAATGGCAAGAGAAAAAGTAGCCTAGCAATTACAGAACTAGCCCAGGAGCCTATTCCAAAGCGACGAAGAGGTCAAGCGAAGGGACATACCGGTTCTGAAACCAGCACCCCTCAAGCTAACGGGGTACGCAAACGATATCAAGTGCTTGAAGCTGTGGAAATCAGATCAGAAAGTCGATCCGGAACCCGAGAATCTTCAATTGCTACTTCTACGAAACCCGAAGAAATCCCTCAAAGTACTTTATCGAAGCCGAAAACAGTCCATCTTCGTTTTGATGAGAGTGTAGAACCGCAACGAGAACTCAATCGTGAACGGGGAACAAACGTTGGAGAAGAAGAGGTAGCGGTTCCACCGCAGGAAGACGAAGAAAGTGATGATGACGAGGCGCCAGAGGCTGTTAGCAACACAAAGCAATTGCAGCATTTGAAGGAGGCGGAGCGTAAAAAAGAAGAAGCCAAACAAAAGTATACCCTAAACTTCTACTCCCCCTCTATCCTATCATGCTAACTCCTAGACGTACAGGCAACACCAAATCACGAAAGAGAAGCGACGAGAACATGAAAAGCGGCTTAAGCTTCAAGCAAAACCCAAGTCCGCATTAGAAGCATTCGTAACCCCAAGCAAACCGGCACTTGCCTCGAGGCCAGAGGAGGTACTTTCAGAGAGTTCAGTCACGCTTCAAGGTTCCGAAGCTAAAGCACCCGAGTCGTTGGTGTCCTTCCCTACCTCACTCCCTAAATTGCTTCCCGATGAGATTTTGCTTGCAGAGCCATCTATTCGCCCCCCGACCCCACCAAGAGAAACCCAAAAGAACTCTGCATTACCCAAGGCATCAGGTAGCAAACTTCGATTCTTAGACGCGGTGGATAAGAAACCGAAAGATGTCAAATTAGGAACAACGTCAATTCGCGTCCTAGAAGACTCCGCGAACGCGGCCAGCAAAAACGGTTCACACAACGGCCTCCCCCCCAAAGCGTCAAAACAGGGTCGCACGATTCGAGAAAACTGGATGGCTGGCAATCGAAGAGGAGGGGGCGTTGTGAATGGTGGCCTGAGAAGGACTGCAGGCGGGTCATCGGGCTTCTTGAGGAAATGAAACTGTGCAGGGGTTATGCTGTTTGATGGTAAGGATTAACCTTGCTTTCTGCCATGTACATGCTTGATATCCAACTGGTTTTACCGCTGCTCTGCAAATGGCCTTCAGAACCTGTTTTCCTTTGTTTATGCAGCGCATTTATATCCAGAGTAATTTATTGCCTGCTAATATGAGCAAATGCTAAGCTTGACCTGAAGATGAAGTTTGAAGCTTCAGACTCTATGAGTGGGATTTTACGTAAAGCAGTTGTTTGATGCAATTGGCGGTATCTTGGCACCTTGGGTAACAGAACTAAAGGTTTTTACTGTTATTATTAGCTTCCATACGAATCTTAGCGAGTGTAGACTCCCGACACAAGACGAGACAGTCTCCGCCAATGCTATCAACGGCGACCTCGGGGTTTACAACATGTATATAAAGCGATATAGCTTCCTTCTCGTACTTTGGTTTTGTGTGCCCTGAGCTCATTCAATCTTGAAACAAATATCTTGAAAGCACACTCGATTGATACCAATTTCCCTTGTGGTTATAGCTCGTTCCTTATGGCCGATACCAAGGTAGTTCACCCCCTTGTCGAAACCCTTATTATAGGCGGCGGTCCCGGAGGATTATCAACCGCCTTGGGTCTCGCTCGCGCCCGCCGGCAAGTCATCCTCTTTGACTCAGCCAAGTATCGGAACCAGCATGTCACTCACATGCATAATGTGAGCACATGGGACCACATGAACCCCGCCGAGTTCCGGGCCACAGCTCGTCGAGAACTCGCAGAAGGTCGTTACAACACTGTCCAGGTCAAAAATATCGCCATTTGCAAAGTGATCAAAAACGCCGAGGGGATCTTCGAAGCTACAGACGTTTCAGGCGAAACATGGCAAGGCAAGACTCTTGTTATTGCCACTGGTGTCACGGACGTGATGCCTGATTTGCCAGGGTATCGCGAGTGTTGGCTTGGGAGTAAAATGTATGTCTTCCCTTGCATTGAATAAAGACCAAAATTATAAACATGAATGGGTATATAGTTATCACTGCCTTTACTGCCACGGTTATGAGGACAGCGATTGCGAGTCAGCTGGGGTCATCGCGGCCTTTGGATTAACATCCAAAGCTCAGCTAGCGTCACACGTCTCCCAGCTTGCGGCACAGTTCGCGAAGAAGGTCATCGTATACACTAACGGCTCGACCGAACTCGCCGAGCAGATTGAAGAACTAGTCAAGCATAATTCGAGGATCTCAACGGATACCCGACCCATCGAAGGGCTGATCAAGGAGTCCAATTCCGCCGGCGACCCGGCTATACAACTTGGGCAAGCTGCAGATGGAAGTTCTCCCGCTGAAACAATTTCGCATCGATTCTTTGTACATGGGCCATATGCCACTCCCAACATCAGCTTCGCTGCATCTCTCGGCCTAGAGTTGTCCGAAAGTGGGTCAGAGATTGAGACAATTCAACCACACAACGCGACGAACGTGCCTGGTTGCTTTGCAGTGGGGGATGTGAGATCGCCTTTGAAGGTCGTGAGTTTGGCATTGGCTTCTGGAGCTCTTGCAGCATGGGGTGTGACTGCGAAGCTATTCTAATCTGCTACTATGGAATGGGATGAAGTGTTGTCCATGCCCTATTTGTAAGAAAGGTTTCGGCACAAGTTTGAGAGGTTCGTAGGCGCTGAGTTTCTCCAGCTCAAAGCGATCATATGTGCTCCGTAAACCTTTATTTTTTAACAAACTGACTCTGTCCCGTTGACGTATCATTCAAAGTATTAACCTAGTTTTTGTGCAGAGTACTTGCTGAAGCGCTGGACGTTTCGTCCTTGGAGACTAAATAAGCTAAGCTAAGAATAGACTAGCGCCTTGGGCTGCACGTGCGAAGCTTAAAGCTTATGTGGAGTACACGCCTTAACCCATTAGGGCGATTGTATGTAATCCAGTCGAGGTGCAGTGATGACATCCCAACAGTCGAACATTTTTATTTCCGTGCTGCCTGCTCCGTGATGCTATCAAATAACATTTAATCCACTCAACTGTACTTATGTCTTTGATGCCTACGCCTCAATTATCATGGCTTCAATACCATCTGAATCGTCTCCTTTATTACAAGGTGCCCATTCAAGTTTCCGACATACGTCAGAGGGGGAACTGCGACCGAGCCGAACAGTTACCTTCGGGCCCAGTCCCAGAGCCAGCACATCGACAAGCACCTCAGCTCGAGCAGGTAAACTGAGGCCCTTACACTCGGCGACCCCCTCGATACAGAGCAGCTCTGGACAGCCGGTGCTCGCAGCGCTCAACAGCAAGCTTCGTCGAAGGCACAGTCAGGAGCCGTCGCCGGGTATAGCCCTCAGCCCAGCTCCAAAGATTGGCCCCCAACGGACAACAAAAAATACCCAAAAACTCAAGCTTCTACCGAACCCTATCACTGGCGAGGAGGACGAGTGGACCGACGAGGCAGTTCCCAGAGATGTTTACTCGCAAATAAAAAGAATAAAGGAACCAACTGCGAGAAGGGATGCGGCAAGATTGGGCAAAGCAGACCGTGATAGACTCCCACGAGTCACAGCATACTGCACGGCCAATTCGTACAGGTTGGAAGGCGTGATGAAATTTTTCAAATCACGGGCTAGCACTAGGGGAACAAATCCAAAGCTTTTTGACGAATGTGTTTACTCTCCATACAACTACGATCATGAAGCAAAAATGAAGTACTTCCAAGAACAGTCAAACATGCAAGATACAATGCAACAGTCGCAGCTATTGCCCGCTGATCAAACTCAACGCCGATTTTCCGATAGCGAACTCGAAGTCGAAGGCCATAGAGAAGAGCAGCGTGAGCACCTTCTCAACATGGACAGCAGCAACACCAATACCAACGGACATACCTCACAACGTTATATTCCCGAACGCCAACACTCCTCCGAAGTTCTCGCAGGTGATTCTCTAGATCATGAAGCCCCGGATCTAAACACGACCATTCACACTCCTGAAGTCTTTCTCTTCGATTACGGCACAGTCGTAATATGGGGAATGACTCCCTCCCAAGAAACCCGTTTTCTGAACGAGGTATCCAAGTTTGCCGACTCTGTTCTCAGCGCCGAGGACACCCAAGTCGAGAACTTCAATTTTTACTATACACGCGACTACCAAGCCCGTATATATAACGACTTCATATCTCTCCGTGACCCGCGAAGCTACATGACCAAGCTTGCCATTTCTCATGCTCTTTCTCAGTCCGTTAAGACGTCTCTTTTCGAGGACCTGGTCTCCGAGACTATCGCCGCGACATCCCCGCTTCCGGCGCAAATCGCACAAACCGGAAGTGTGAACCTCACTCGCAGGCAAATTAACATGCAGATTGGCGAGTTGTTCATTCTGCGAATAAATATCCACCTCCAGGGTTCGGTCCTTGACAGTCCCGAACTCATGTGGACGGAGCCGCAGCTGGATCCGATCTACCAGGCGGTGAGGAGTTATCTGGAGATGGACCCTAGGGTCGGGCTGTTGACGGAGAGATTGGATGTTATTGCCGACTTGTTGGCGGTCTTGAAGGATCAATTGAGTCATCGGCACGGAGAGTATTTGGAGTGGATTGGTGAGTTCTTTAAAAGCATAGCTCGGGAATCAAGAATTGTGCTAACGGGTTTCTGTAGTCATTATTTTGATCGCAGCAGAGATCCTTATTGCCGGGATAAATATCGTGGTCGACCTTTATGCTGGAATCGACTAGAGTCTTTAGATTCCTTGAAACACGGGTCTCAGAAATCGGCCCGATGTTTCTTTCGGAGAGAAACTCGTAATCTCAAACAATGCCCTCCATCTTATGATGAGGATGAAGCAGCTAACATGAGGTTAGTGGGGGTTTCCTCTCCTGCCAAATGTTAGCCCGCAACTTGCATTCAGCCAGATCACTGTGCTCAATTATTTGTGCTTTTGAGCGAGCATAGTCATTTTCAAGTCTTGCATTGGGCTTGGTTTAACAATTTCCATGAAGCATGAGATGGAGTATAATTTCCTTAAGTTTCAGGTCATCTTGCTTGATACTATACCTTTCTGTTTACATACTCAGGCGTCACTATCCTCCCTTCCATTTTGTCCACCATCAGTGTTTGATATGTGGTCTGAAGAACAAATGAATACACTGTGTTAATTACACATTGGGTTGTGACTGAAAAGATCTATGAAACATCAGTACTCACGGCAGGCATAGGATTTGAATCACCATTGTGCACACCACCAAGCTTTGGAACCCGTTCACTTTGGATACCGCAGAGTTAAAACCATAAGTGTATCAGAACCGAGCGTTAGAAACATATACCACTGATATAGGGTTTGACAAGGTATGGTATTTCGAGAATAGATATAGAACGAGCCAAGCAGTTAAATCCCATGTGCTAAAAGTACAGTGCCAGCCATAAAGCATCCATAATACAGGCCCATTCCGCCATTAATCTATTTCATACGACCAAGAACCCGATCCGAAGACGCCTATTGTGATGAGGAAAAAGATGAAAAAGGTAAAAGGAAATCGCTGCGGGTAGGACCACGTGTACGATCATAACCGGATATTAAACCCCAAAACTAGTAGACCGGAATCGACAACGGAACTGGCTGAGAACACAGGGTAGAGAGGAACGAAAAGTCCAACAAGTCGTCACATGGCGTTTCTCCTTCCAAGACGGTCGCCATATTCGCGCTTCTCTTCAGGGTTAAGATCTTCCCAATGCTCGATGACGGCGCGGTCAATATCTTCGTCGGTCACTTGGGGTCCGCGGGTGCGGTAAAGGACACTAGCTATTTTGTCTCTGTTCCGATTAGTGAAGTCCTCAAATGCTGATATATAACGATGCTCCTGGGCCGTTGCGACTGGGGTAAAACTGCTGCCCGGGTGATTGTTGCGCGAATCAGAAGCCGCCTGCAAAGGTGATGTGGCAAGTCCAGCTGAGCGATGCACGTCCATGGCCGTTGACGCAATCGAATTGGGAGCAATGGGAGTATAAGGATTCTGAGACGAAAATCCGGGCTGGTTGTATCCAGTCGCAGGAGTATGTGGAGCAGGAGCAGGCATAAGGGTGGGAAGGGAAGAGCTAACAGAGTCGGGATTGTTGTCCCCCGCGCCATGGTCCTTAGCATGGTCTTCAGTCTTGCGATTCCTTTTGCTACGCACGGGTCGTTCCTCGGGCTAATGCATCCAACAACAAAGGATAAGTGAATCATTCACTGGATGCAAAACAATAAGGAGTGGGGAAAACATACAGTCGGTGGTCTATCTTCCGCACTTCCAACACTCTCGTCGTCCAGGTAATCTTCTTCATCCAGAACGCGTCTGTGACCCGGAGCGCGTGGCACCGTACCCTCGTCGTGTTCCTCAAGAAGGGAACCAGCTTGGTTCATTAGAGCCAATGCGCGCGCGCGGATCTCCGGGTTAGGTCCGCTCTCGTCTGCCATTCCAGTAAGAAGGCCAAGTCGTTCAAGAAGGATGCAGGACTCTAGTCGCATCTTCTGCAGGTATCGATGGCCCCGCTCATTTCTGGCGCGAAGAGACTCATTATGCGCTTCAATTTCTTGAAGGCGTTTCTTTAAGTCGATACATTTCTGTTTATAAGCGGCTTCAATACTTGGTGGGTTTGGAGGGAGCGGATTCGAGGAGCCGGTTGGTTCTCGCAGCTGAGGATTGGGCTCAGTGGCCTCCATGTCTATACCGTCCTATAATAATGGGGCAGTTACGATGTTAATACAATGTGAACAAATGACTAATGTGCTAGAGAGATAATTCATACAAGAGGCGATTCTTACCTGGTCGTCACTGTCTTGGTTGTCTGGGTCAAGATGGTTGAAGATAGCATTCTATGTTGGAGCTTGAGGAGCCCCATTCTGCCTACCAAATGCAGCCCGGTGGTCGCTCGGAACAAATATGGTCCGAGGGCGGTGAAGCACAGGGTTAGATATTATGTAATCATATGTCCGGGATGACCCCTTGCCGAAGAGAAGGGGCTATCAAAGTCCCTCGTGTGCCAGGCATATGTTCATGGCAAATCAATATTAATATCACCCTGAACTCCCATACTAGGCCCTGTACATACAGTCTCCCACAATCAGTCACTAATACCGATATTCTTGGGTGATCCCGGCTAATGCCACACCGAATATAATCACCACAATCACAACCACACCTCCTGTTACAAGCAGCTGAAGTAGAGATGCAGGAGAATCTCTCCTCTCAGCCCGCTGATTTTCGCGATTGGACTCAAACTCCGGGTGCTGAAATGTTTGATAATGTAACTGGTCATGGCCCCAAGGCATACCAGATGGATCTAGTCCAGTCGGCGGATCAGGCCCTGGGGCTGGCGCCGGATGCTACGGAAACAATCAGTACCCGTAACCTACAGGCCCAGTGGCATGGATAACTGTCCAGGGCAAAGATGGAGGGGGGAAAGCACTCGGGGATTCGAACCCAGCTGGTAAGTGCTGCTAAATTCGCAATTGGTGCACATGCTGGCCCTGGGCTTACTCACCTGGATGCTGTCTGTCATCGACCCGAATGGAAGAAATGTCAAGGAACCAAAGGAACGCGCGCGGGCCGTGGCTCTGGGCCATTCGTCTCGACTCTCGAACGTGGGAGTCCCTGATATTTTTTTTAGATTCTCAGGTGGCTGGCATTGCGAGTCCAGCCTCCTGCACGAAGATACTTTGGGTATCGACCTTTAGTATGGACGGAGCTAGTGTAGGGTCGGCTATTCTGGCTTCGATTTTCAGCTGGAAGTTCTTTGATTTTATTTGATGAAACTTACGCCGAGCCCAGTTTCCGCTCCAAATACGGAGGAGTACCCATGCACCCTTTCCCGCCAATTCCCTACAGCAGTAACTCCACCAAGGAAAAGATATTCAGCTCTCCCCAGCTGCAACCAAAAGGATCAGGTTCAAACAGTTCAAAGTTATTCTGGTGTTTGTAAAGAGTATGTCCATACTATTTACACAAATCACATCACATCACACACATCGCCAATAAGCAGATTGATAACAGCTTCCGGCCGACATTTTGGAAATCCGTAGACAAACGTTGAGAGCTTTGTAGCCGATAACCAAAAGAAAGGGTATAAGAGATTAGGCATAAGAAGTGACTCGTTACATGTAGCTTTGCATGCTCGCCTGCTGTCAATAACTTATTGAATGTCATTAGCATTCCCAATGAGGCTGCCGAACAGAACCAAAGCGCAAGACCCTAAGGCCAAATGGAGAAACTGCATTCATCGACTACTTTCAGTTCCTATATCTTGCATTTCCAGGTCATGAATGTCATAGGGGATCGAAGAAGACACCGTCCCTGCATTGCTTGTCGCATCGACTGTGGCTAGGGAATGGGCTGCCGAAAAGCTGCTTCGCCCTAGTGTGGAAGCGACACTCACCGACCCGGAGGGGTGGTGATCAGAGCTTTCGTCCTCGGGAGGTGAGAATGACCAAACCTACATGTTTTTCGTCAGAATGGGAGGAGAGGAATTGGAAATATTTACGCCATCAGAACTCACCTCCATAACGGTTCGTCCCCCACGTGTCGCCATGATTACGGCCTTTTCTTCTTCAAAGGCAACTCGCCAAACGGCCTCGGCAGGCTGGCTCAGTTCGCGCACCAATTGACCTGTCGCAAGGTCCCAGATCTTTACACGGCCATCGCTTCCGCCGCTCACAATTCGGTTATCGTCAAACTGTAGACTCGTGATGCTATTGTCATGTGCGGCCAGGCGGTGGATAGCGGCCATGCGTTGCAATGACCAGACTCGGATGGATCCATCAGAGCCTCCTGTAACCAAGGTATCTCCCCTCATTTGCAATTGACCGACCAGGGACGTGTGGCCTTGTAAAATGGCATGACATTGCCCAGTATGAGGATCCCAGATCCTGACGCTGGTGTCCAGACTTCCAGTGGCCACCCGACGCCCGTCAAAGGCTACAGCGTAGATCTGGCTGAAGTGCCCGGCAAGTGATCTCAAACACCGACCTTCCGATATACTCCAGACTTTTGCAGTTGTATCATAGCTACCAGACACAACGAGATCTCCATGAATTTCCAGACACCTCACACTGGCTTGATGGCCAACTAAGACATTTTTACATACTCCAGCTGCTAAATCCCATATTCTCAGTGTAGTATCCCGTGAACCGGAGATAGCGGTGTTTCTATCGGACATCTTCAGACAACGCACAGTTGAGGTATGTCCACGAAGTTTGTGTAAGCATGTACTAGGCACCCGATCTCGGTTAGCAAGGTAAGTAGAGTAGAAGGCTTTCATAGCGCTTACCCTGAAGACATATCCCAAACCCGAACATCGCGGTCGCAGCCGCCGCTAACTAGCAGGTCATCCCATGGTACCATCGCCCACACTCCCATAACGTGACCATTCAGAGTTTTTTGATGCTCACCCTCGGTATCGAACACGTGTATCTTTGCGTTGTCCAGCGCAACGACGATATACTTCGGTGTCAAGTGAAGACTGGTAACAACCCCTTGATCTGGGGTAATGTACTTCGTTTTCAGTTGGCCGCCCTTTCTCCATGCTGCCTGTACCATATAACGGTGCTTGAAATGGGAACGGTAGGAAGTGGTTTTAGCGCGGGCTTTTCGAAGTCTCGGTTTGTCGTAGAAGCCAATAGACGATGCCACAACTGACGCATTACTACTTAACGGATCTTGAACCGACCCGTATGCACTCTGTAACTGCTGTAGGTCTCTATTAAAGTTAGAATTAAACCCAAAGCTCGAAGACGTGGGCGAATATGTTTCGAATTGCTCTTCGTACTCCTCCGACATGCGTCTATAGGAATGTTTGTCGCATAGAATCTTCCATGTCAGATCATCGTTCAGTAGGTCGTGCCATCGCCTCGAGACTTGGGATGCTCTCGCAAGGGTCTTGGGGTCATCAATGAAGGTGAGAACCTGCGAAGATTGAATTAGCCACATAGGTAGCTACAAGTAGTGACCACCGGACCGCTCACTCTCAAACACAGCTCAGTTGGAAGTGCCTCAAACGGATCCTTTCTCAGCTTCGGGCTGACAACCTGATGTACAAAGCCAAGGAGTTGATTGTCACAGAGGTTTAGCAGCTCCGACAAGAACTTCTGCCGTTCTGCCCGGTCCAGCAAGGTAAAATGAGACTTTGTCTCGCGTAGAAAGAGTTCTTCATCGTCCAGCGCGGGCTGCTGCCAACTCGGAGCCCGCTGTTGTGGTGTCGGACTTGGTGCCGGGGTAGGCGGGGATGTCGGGGCGGAAGGGAGGAGGTTGTGCAGGAGTGGAGCGGACTTCTTGGGCGTTGAAAGGGGTTTTGAACGGCAGGCGGAGGAGGAGCGCATGTCGGTAGAGTGTCTATGGAGGGCCGCGACTTGGGAAATCGGGGAGGCACTGCGCCTATCTTCAGCGGCGTCTATGGCGGAATTGGTACGTCGATGACCCGAACTCGTCGGGCCCGACCTAGGCACCATGTGAATTGAGTTATGCGTAATCTGGTACTGAGAAAATGTCCGGGGAGACCATCTGAATATTCCCTTTTTATTTTTGCTTCAAAAGTCGATGGGAATTTTACGGTTTTTATCTTCAGCTTGAGCGATGTTGGGGAATAGACGGCGGCCGTTGGTGTGCAGAAGGTGACTGGCGGACAGCTTTCGCCTCTCGGTTCAACCAGGCTCTCAGTTTCTATTGAGGACGGGCTGTATGGAACGTCAACGGACCAATCTTGCTAAGCACTGTGATATGTAAGCTGATACTGGATGAAGCTGGATGCAAGAGTGATGGGTTTCTTGTGGGAAAGGAATTTTTCACACGAAGAACAGCCAAACAGGGCCTGACGGTGCTTGGGCCCCAGCTGCGATTGGGATGCAACCTGCAGCAGAACAACCACCACTAGGTTTAGCAGTAAAACATAAAACAGCCAGCCAGAGAAGGCCTCCTAGACCACAAATAGAATGCTAGCATCCTACCGTTTTGCCTGAGGGACAAATATTTTGCATTGATTTCATATCCGTGATCTACACGGAATGTCACTTGATCACAGGGTTCTACGGTCGCTGCCGTGGTGTTGCGTGACCATCCAGGTACTTCATGTGTAACAGTGCTTAATTGAGCGAAGTGTCATAGCAACACCTTAGGATCCCTTGGGGTGCTAAAGCAGTGTTAAGAAAAGTAATGACGTTCAACATATATGGAGTGTATACAGAGTACACAGATTGTGACTTTGATGCCATAATCCATACAAAGTCAACATTGTGTAATGGTCAAGTTGCCATGCAGATCAGCCCGACACTCAATGCACTAGGACCAATGGAAGAAAGCTGCAAAACTCATAAAGCCATCCTCTAGCCATGCCCATAATAGTACTGTACAAGATTCCAAATGAATATAGATATCTAGACCGTCGAAGGTAAAATGTTGTGCACGGCAAGGCAGATGTTAGACATCATGCATGGCCGATCTGCAGAAACAAAGGCAGGATCATTCCAATGATAGATGCAATTAGGTCTCTCATAGATTTTTTCGGGTGCGAAGACTCTCTTGCCTCGCTATATCCATTTACAGAAACGTCCCGCCTTGAGATTTCCATGACGTTTTCCTGCATAGTATGCATAGCAACATATCTAGACCATGTCACCCATCAGTATCGGCGTTTGAGTAGTATGGGTTGAATTCTTCACTTACAAAAAGGTGCCTGCGGAAAACAGGAGTAGCATTCCAGTTCTCCACCGTGTTGCTTGTTCGTCGCCCGCATGGCCCGCTAGTACCGTGTGAGCAATGAGCCAAGTTAATATGGCTCCAACGGGTGCAGCTAGGCTAAACACCAGGAGATGACCTCTGGCCGCTCGAATAGATAATCCTTGCTTCAACAAAACAGAAGTCAAGCCAAAAGACGCCGGCGCCTTGTGGACCATGATGGCGAGAAATATGATAAAGCTAAGACTAGTATTTGACGACGATGCGCCGAGTGCAATTCCATCTGTTGCCGCATGTATCACCAGTCCGGTCGTGGTTGCAAAACTTTGGGATTGCCTAGCCCCGTTCCCAAAATCGAAGAAACCTCCGGATACTCGAGAAGGGGAAACTCCTCGGCCAAGACCAGAGCCCAGATTGTCGAGGGATATATGATAGGGACGGCTCTGGTGTTTTGACGTTGTTGTCGCATACTGGGGCAACTGGTCTACCAGATACATCAAGATAAACCCGCTTATCAGGCCCACGCCTATCCAAGCATGCGGCGAGCGTTCCCCCTTTTGCTTCTTCGGGGCCTGTTCTGCGGCCCCCTCGTGATCATTGCCGCTTTTGCCTGCATCCGGTCCAGCCTTTCCTTTATCGTTTGGTGTGTTGCCATTAGGCACAGTTGATGGGTCTTTCACAGCCGGAGGTATGTCGGGTGCCGCATGGCTATCCTCCGGTTCGCCTCGGGGTAGTAAGGCAGGCAGCGGCGAGTGGTCCCAGTGTACGTTGATAGCATGCCTCGCGATATCCCTTCTGTGAACGTGGCTATGGGGAACCCCCGTCGAGCTATATAGAGTTTCCACGCCCTCAGGCACAATAACAATGAGCGAGGTTCCAACCAAGACGCCCATTCCAAGAGCCGAGATGAGTCGAAGCTGCGATGGAGAAAGCGAGAATGAGAGCGGCAGGGAGCCAACCACGAATGACCTGGGACGCAAACAAACAATCAGCGGGAATGGATCCGAGCCACTTGCAATATCAGGAAATACTAACGCAACTGCCATTAAGGTGCTCAGTACGAGCAGCGTAAAAAGGCCACCCATGGTTTGCGGTTTTGCGGTTTGAATGCTTGTCAATCGAAAAGGACAGCGGTCATTCCATTGTGAATCTCAACTAGCAGCACCATGCAAGCTCCATGGGTCAAGTCCAAGTAGCTTTCGATGCGCGAAACGCCGGGACCTGCGCCTGATCGAAAATATTAGTACCCAGCAATTTTCTCAAGAATTGAAAGATAGTATACGACTAGGCAAGGATTGGGCTGCTGATTGGGTGGCTTGATGAGGATGATGGCCTTTCGCCGCCAAGCGCCTATCCCGTGTAAAGGGGGATTTAGCCTGCTGCCCAAATACCAGGTCATGTGATTGATATCCACGCATGCAATTATCAAGCAGTCAGAAACAGCAAGAGCCAGGGAAGAACTTGGTGGATGAAATGGAGATTTGATTTCCATTGTTCATATCTAGACTTTGTCCCAATGTATGTGCTGGGCGAACATTATCAAAATTATGTAGGGTGTTAGTTACATGCAGATTTACAACAAATCGTACGTAGTAAGCAGATAACAAAAACCAAAGGCAGTCGTGGGATACAACACCATCAATGAATCGAGTTCAGCCAAGTTTTGCAGCATCCACTTGGATGACTTCTTCCTTGAACTGTGAGCCGCTGTCGCATTGTTCCCGGTACTCGCGCATCAGGACATCTGCAGGAGGAGCATTGGCCACAAAGTCTTGGATAGCTTTCACTGGGAAGACAAAGTGCAAGCCACAGTAGACAGCAGCACTAATTGCAAATCCAGCCAAGAAGCAGATTTGGTAGAAATGCACAAGGCCTTCTGGGACATGGACATTCTCATTCACTGCAGCAACAAACCCCGGAAGAGATGGCACAGTGCCGCAAATCCACTAAAAGTGAGATCGTCAGAACTTCCGTTGCTCAAGTTTAGTTAAAGGCACAGGAGGCTAACGAACCGCAATCAGAGCACGCCAATCCACTCCCCAGGTACACCAGTAAATGCTGCTACTGTCTCCCGTATACAAATCCTCGATCTTGATCTTGCGCTTGTTGACGACGAACCACGAAGAGATCATTAGGCCAGTCATTGGGCCCAAGAAGACCGCATAGCTGCTCAAAACACTGATGAACACAGTCGCTGTGGACACGAGCTTCCACGGATTGCATGCGACGGAGACGATAAGTGTGATATAGGCTCCACGGCGAATGTTAATATATTTTGGAAAGGTTGCGGCCAAGTCAAATCCTGATTGGAGTCAAAATGAGTCAGCATCATTTCTAACCGTAATGTGGTGCGGAGCTACAAACCTCCTGAGAGAGCGTTCCCGGGCACGTTCACACCCATTTGCGAAATTACGAGAGCAAATCCGCCAAAGAAGGCTGCGGCCCTCGAACGGGATCTCCCTGTCTTGATAATGGCCAGGAATAGCTCCGGAAGACTCCAATAAGCTTGTCCAAAACGATTTTGAGTTGCAGCCGTAACCAAAACGCCAATGACGGAGCAGATAATAGCGCAAATAGGGAAGCTAAACAGCTGACCGATAATAGCAGACCTTGGTCGGCGTGCGAACCTCGCATAATCGTTCTGATTAAGGATACCAGCAGAGATACCGCCGATTGTGCTGATAATTCCCAGAGCAATCATCCAACCTAATTGTCCGTCCTCAACATTCGAGCTCGAGCTGATGGTATCTCCGAATCCATCTGGTCCCATGGTGGCCAGGGCCCAGATAAGGAGGACAAATTCAAAGACAAGGATAACGCATGAAGACACATGGAAAAAGGTTCGCAGCTTGTGCGGCCGGATCCAGACCACAGGCAAGGAGAGGATCATGAAAATGGCATAGGAGAGAAACTGGGCAGAGGTTATGCCGGTTGATGCAGCCATATGATTCGGGATACGACTCTCGAGTGAAGGCCAGATGGCAGTGAGGCATACATGCACACACTGGCCGCCAATATAAGCTTGAAAGCCAAACCTAGCGAAAGAGAGGTACGTTAGACAAGCGGCAATGAGAACTAGCACGAGCGGCCCTTACCAAACTATAAATCATAAACTCGTTAGCAAGATCAAGTAAAGCCAGGGGCAGGGAGTCCATATAAAAAGCAGGAAATCAACGGCTTACCGACAGATAATAGAATCCTGTTCCAGATCACAAACTGGCTCCCGTACAACCCCCAGACATAGCGATTCACCACAGGGAAGCCAATGTTATAAAACGCGCCTGGCAGGGAATTCAAAACAACAAAGGCAGTGGCCAAAAGCTGTCCGATGACAATTGCAATGATCGCTTGCCACCAGGAGAGACCGAAAGCAATGAGGGAACTTCCAGTCATGTAGGTGGAAATGTTGGAGTTGACTAGGATCCAGTAATTTGTAAAGGTCCAGGACGACCAAGTTCGTCTTTCGGACTCAATGGGCTTGATATCGTTGTTCACCCATCGGTTGGGCAAGGTCCCGCCTTCATGCTCAACCTCGAGCTTTTTCAGGAAAGCGGCGGCCATCTTGCCTCGAGGATACTCAGGCTCTGCTGTGCGAAGAAGAAAAGCGATGAGCAAGAGAAAGTGGAGAACAGAAGTGTCCCTTTCCAACGAGAGAGGGAAAGGAGCACTATATGTACTTTGGGACCCTGAAAAAGCTATTCGCAGCCATAAGCTGCGCTTAGACAGGTCTATGCCGGGGGGCGCTTCCGATGGCGTCTCGTCAGCCCTGGCTCAAATCCTCGTCGAACTGGAGTTGTTGGGTGACCAGCATTAATCAAAAACATTTCAAAATGGGCCGGAAACCGGCACACCCTTGCACAATGCGTCTTGACACCATTTTCCACTTCACCCATTTTCGGCACGGGCAAGCTCGTGATAAACGTCTTTTTTGCCATCCACAGAAGTTCGTGTGCGGAGTCGACTAGTTTAACGTTAAGCTTATGCAGGCCATGTTTCTGGGACAAACCTCCGACCGGGGAAAGGGAGCAGTCTGGAAGGCTCGCCTCGCAGCGCCAGCCTTCGCCGCGGCCTTCCATTTGTGGGGTAGAAACTATGTCCGAAGCTTGGATGCCGGTTACGGTCGGCCTTTCTGGGCTCCTATTGGCACGAACCCCCAGCTATCATATTCCCACGCGAGAATTTGCAATCTCGGATCCGACTGCTGGACTGAGCAGCGGGAACTCATTTTTGGGATGCAGCGTGGGACCATCACACAGATGCACGCACAAGACGAGCTCGACTCGGCCATTTGGCGAGGTCCAATGACTCAGGGTGGCCCACGCAGCGGAGCGCATGGATAGGCATCCTATCTAACAAATTTGCAACACCCCGCTCGGGTCATATAAATTAGTCAAAAGCCACGTCGAAGCCCAAGACACATGGGTTGTGCTTCAGCGTTCATACATTGCGGAGTGACGGCGTCGATATGTGAGTTATTGAGTGCTGCGCTTCAAACCACACCGTGCAGGCATCTGTAACTAACAAATCGGGCAAATGCAAGCTGACAATTGCATAGTTCGTTACCTACTCCCTGCCGATCGCCAAACTTGTCTTGAAAGGCCAGCGCTTGCGGACTTTCAATAACAAACTACTTGAAATGTATCGCGTGGGAGTTGATGTCGGCGGCACTAACACCGATGCAGCCATCTTAGACATCAGAGCATCCGAGACACCATCTCGTGGTGTTTTGGCATCAAGCAAAACCCCCACCACGCCAGATGTTACCAGCGGCATCAAGGCTGTGATAGAGAGTGTTCTCCAGAAATCTGCGGTTGATACCAAAGATATTCTCAGCGTTGCCATTGGCACCACCCATTTCGTCAATGCGGTGGTTGAGGCGGACGCACGAAGACTCAGCAAAGTTGCTGTAGTCAGACTGTGCGGGCCTTTTACCCGTCAGGTATGTGTTAAGGCTCTGCAATTGTCATAGCCGAGACCTTTTGTGCTCAACAGGATGCCAGGTACCTCCCTTCACTGATTTTCCGCCGGCTCTAACGAAAATCATGCGCGGGCCTATTTTCTATTTGGATGGCGGTAAGGTCTTGGGCATGAGCTCAATTGTAAAAGCTGTGAACTGACATTTCCTTCTTTTGCATAGGTCTGGAGGTTGATGGGCGCCAAATCAAAGCCCTTGATCCAGAACAAATCAAAACGACGGTGGCCAGTATCCGTGAAGCTGGCGTTACCATGGTCGCGATTGTCGGCGTATTCTCCCCACTAGATCACAGTGGCATACACGAGGAAACCTGCAAGAAGATGATGCTCGAACTTGACCCTTCACTATCTGTTGTCTGTTCTCATTCCATCGGTGGGGTTGGTCTCCTGGAGAGAGAAAATGCCACTATCCTCAATGCTTCCATCCTCAAGTTGGCCAGAAGAACAGTACGTGCTTTTTGTAAAGCCATGTTTGATCTCAACCTCACATGCCAATTGTATCTTACACAAAATGACGGTACTCTCACGGATGCTGCGGCTGCATCAGAATTCCCTATCAAAACCTTTGCAAGCGGTCCTACAAATAGTATGACTGGTGCTGCATTTTTGGCCGGGTTGGACAAGCCAGGGTCCAAGTCGTCTTCTGAACGCCAAGTCCTTGTCATTGACGTTGGAGGCACCACGTCTGATGTGTGCGCACTGCTTCCGTCAGGATTCCCTCGCCAGGCATCGAATTTTGTTGAAGTTGGTGGTGTAAGAACCGCATTTTCTATGCCAGAAGTGCTCTCAGTAGGACTCGGCGGAGGCAGCATTATCCGTCACGATAAAGCCACCGACCATGTTAGCGTTGGGCCCGATTCAGTTGGACACTTTCTCACGAGTAAGGCGATGGTATTCGGGGGCGACGTCATGACAACGACCGATATTGTGGTCGCAACAGGGTCACAGAATATTGGTGACTCTTCCAAAGTTGTGTCAATCCCGCAAGAGGTGGTGAATGAAGCTCGTAAATGCGTTCGAAAAATTCTAGAACGTGCGGTTGAAGGCATGAAAGTGTCTGCCCTTCCCGTCACCGCGCTTCTTGTGGGTGGTGGCTCCATTGTCTATATGGATGCACTCGATGGAGTGGAGGAGTGCATCATCCCTCCACACCACGATTCCGCGAACGCAGTCGGTGCCGCGATAGCAAAAGTTGCAGGAACTGTTGACTTGATTGAGATTTTGGCTGATCGGAGTGAGAAGGACGTGCTTAGGCAGGCTCAGCAGAGCGCTGTAGAGGCTGCAGTCGCTCGAGGCGCTGATCGAAACGATGTCAGAATTGCCGAAGTGGAAAAACTACCCCTCCAGTATGTATCAAACAAGGCAACAAGAATATTGGTTAAGGCTATCGGAAAGCTCAAGGTCCCCGAGAAAGGGGAACTTTCCAATGCCGCGATGAATGTTTTAGAGGATGAGGTCAACGGTGTTGAGGAAGAGGCGCCAAAAGCTGCAGCGGCGGAAGATACAGCTGCTTCTGCGGTGAGGCATTCCATCCATATCGACATACCATCATACAAACCCGACGTCAGGAACGGTGTTTGGTATCTTAGCCCTGTTGATCTCGAGTTCATTGCCTCAGGTACAGGAGTCTTGGGCACTGGCGGCGGTGGCCCATCTTACCTGCAGTACCTAGTTGCCCTTGAAATGCTGAAAAACAATCCGCCTGGGAGGATGCGCGTGATCTCCCCCGAAGTGATGACCAGTTCTGATATATGCGTCTTCTCATCGTGGTACGGGGCTCCCAGCGTATCTGGGGAACGCATTTCCGCTGGAGACGAGTTGTTCAAAGCCGTTGAAGCATCGGTTAAGGTCTCCGGTCAAACCCATTTCGAGGCCATCATCGCAGACGAGATTGGCGGTGGCAACGGTATGACAACCTTTCCGACCGGCGTGCATTATGATATCCCAGTGCTCGATGGTGACTTGATGGGACGTGCCTATCCCACTATGGAACACGGTAGGTTGGCTTGAAATACTCCTGGATCCACGACTGCTGACGTTTCCATTTTAGGAACTCCATACGTCTATGGCCACCCAATCACCCCTTGTGTTTTGACAGATGCCCACGGAAACGTCTCCGTTATTATGGTACGCATTCTCTGCCAGTGTCCCTCAACCACAAACTAACTGTCGTTTTCTGATAGAATGCCGTGAACAATGCTAAAGTCGAGACCATGCTGCGAGCTGTTTGCATCGAACTAGGCCTCAACACCGCTGTTTCCGCAACCCCCTTGACTGGAGATATTGTCAAGAAATATGCAATTCCTAACACAGTTTCTCAGGCTTGGTACCTGGGTAGGGCCATTCACATGGCTCGTCGTTGTAAATCCGATGTGATCCAAGCAATTGTAAGTTGGGAACATGCACCAACGGCGGTCCTCAAAGACTAACTCCTTGACTCCCAGTTCGAAACAACCCCAGGCAAGCTTCTATATACTGGAAAGATTATTGATGTTCGCCGAGACATCAGCCGTGGTTATACTATGGGTCACTGCGTGCTTGCTCCGTTGTCTAAGGACGAACTGGAGCAGTCTTCGAGCGATGACGTATCGTTCACTGCTGACAAGCAGCTCATCATTCCATTCCAGAACGAATTCCTTTACGCCGCATACGTGAACGATGAAGAGAACCCAGAAAACCAAGCCCAGCAAGACGTCATTTGTACGGTTCCTGATTTGATATCTATTCTGGGTCAAGATGGAGAAGCAATCGGCTCGCAGGACTTGAGGTATGGACTCAAGGTTCAGGTTATTGCGATGCCCGCCCATCCATTGTGGACTGGGGATGAGCGTGGTCTGCGCGTCGGTGGACCCCAGGGCTTTGGACTCGACATGGAATGGAAGAGCATTGGGAAGTATGAGGAGCCGAGAAGTGTGATTAAGGATTATAATGTTACTGTGTAAATAAATTGCGTTGAGAAAAGTAAATATTACTTAGAATTTTAGGAAAAACGTCTATGTTTGTTTCTCCAGATTGTTGAAATTCTAGCAGATAAGGCAGGCAGTGAGGCATTTTCCAATTATCGGAATACCACAGATGCCAATCAGCTCCACCCTTTGTGAACGGGATATGCGGCCCGCCGAATCCTATGATCCACCTGACCTTTGGACAAAAGAGAAGATTGCTCGATTCAGCAGCACGGACGTGCTCTTCGCAGGCGCCTCTTCACGGATCTGTAAAAATACAATCGGGGGGTGCCGCTGGGCTTCAAAGCAGGTTCCATGATCGCGAATTTGACCTGTCGAAAAGTTTAGTCAAAGGGGCTCAACGACTATTTCCGACATACAACGAAGCGTAAGAGAGATATCAACGACATCCACTAGGAGTAATGGGAAAAGTCCTGTTCCGCCTCAGCTTTGCCGTTGTAAATCGACCTCACATTCACAGCTTGGACAGAGTGGGGTCGATACCGGCCCAGGAGAAGGTACTACTCCATAGATATGGATATTCCCATGATAAAAAGGCACCGCTTCCTCGGAAGCTGTGAACAACCACCAATTTACCGCCAAGATATTCGGAGTCGTGGAGTCATTTCCAGTCATGTTCATCTCAAGCACTTTCAGGTCAAGGAAGAGTGCTTCAACGGACTTGGTGGTTTAAAACAGCACGGGATTAGTCAGCCGTAATCAAAGATGCGCTAGGCCAAATTCAGCCTAGTCCAGACCCGCGATCCACGCGCTGCTCTGAATGTGAGGCTCACGAGTTTGATCGTTGATGCGCGTTGCTCTTCGAGCTCGAGATGACATGCGAACGGGTATTGGGCAGTGAGATTTAATTGCCAGGTGTCCGTTCCATTTATTAACAAGTCGCAACAATGGACCAATCTGCCTGTGAGCCATATGCCGCATTGAATATTCAATGAAATTCGGTTTCTGACCAATATCCTCTGTGATTTAGGGACCAGCAGCTCCAACGACTCTCTTCAAGTCTCCATTGTCCAGCCGAACAGCGATGGCAAGCTCGACACCCTCTCGACGTTTTACCCAGAGTTTACCTATTCCATTTTTGGCGACAGCGAAACAGTATTTGGCTATAAAGGATTGATGATTCAACTTCGGTTCGCGGCGCATGATCTTAGGTCAAATGTCCTAATCTCCTACGATGAGAGATTCAAAACGGTCCAGGACGTTTCTGCGGTGGACTTGAACAAGACGTTGAAGCCCTTTCTACCAGAAGGTATTCTTATCCGTTGATTAGAAACATCCAGAAGTTCCCGGGCGCAGTGACTAACAAGTTCGGTCGCCAAACAGAATCGTTTGCAACCCTCCAAAAGTTCGAGAAATCCGTGATTAATGATGAATCTGCAAAGGATTTCAAGCCTCCGGGAGAGCTTGTTCATACGTACACCAAAGGAAACCGCAATTATGAGATATGGGCCGGTAGCCTGGTGGATCAGGATGTCCAGCAATTGTTGGATCGGATGCAGATATTCGCATCGCTCTTCATCGAAGGTGGAACTCCCATTGAGACGAACGATTTCAAATGGACTTTACAAAGATGGACTGTGTACTTTGTGTTGGTCACCTTCCTGTTGTTGAACTTATTTCTTGGACTGACCTCTCTAGGTACGAGAAATTAACCGAGCCCCCGGCCCCAGATGCATCCGTCTACTCCTTCGTGGGATATGCCACAACATATAGATGGTACTTTTTCAACAAAACTGGTGAAAAGAGCCGAGTTGCCAATGGCCCTTTTCCCTACGAGAAGACGCTTAATATGGCAGAATTACCATCGCGACTTCGTATCTCCCAATTCCTCATCCTCAAACCTCACCAGTTATGCGGGCATGGCAGCCAGCTCTATCGGACCATCCATCGCGCCTCACTTCAGGATCCTACCGTTTACGAGCTTACCATTGAAGACCCTAATGAAGCATTTGACTCTCTCCGCGACACAAACGATTATCACCTCCTCCAACCCATCTTCAAAGAACGCAACATTACAATTAACCCCGATCCATTTCCTGCCACACAGACGGGCCGTCGCCACCCTCGATTAGTTCCTACATCCCTTCTTGTCCCTACCGATACGTTGCGCGAGCTACGCACAAAATACAAGATCGCACCCACTCAATTCTCCCATCTGGTAGAAATGTACCTCCTCAGTCTCATCCCTATGTCGCATCGCGGCTCTCACAACGTCAACTTGGCCCGATTACGGATCCAAAAATCCCGCGCACCAAACGAGCATGATCGTCGGTACTATTGGTGGCGCATGCTTGTCAAACAGCGCCTATACAAACGCCATCGCGACATGTTGATTCAAATTGAGCGGGCTGAACGAGTGGAGAAACTTGAAGAAACCCTGCATAATGTTGAAGAGGGATATGAGAATTTACTCAAAGCGTTTGACATGAAGGGATCGAGGGAAGAGGACGAGGACGAAGAGGAGGTTGAGAGTGGCTCGTCTGTGGCCGAGCAGCAGGAAATTCAGGTCGAGGAGAGTGAAACCCGAGTAGGGGGTACTCTCGTCAGGGAAAGATCAAAACGGAAATTTGTTGTCATGGAGGAAGAGGACGATGATGAAGGGGAGGAGGATGGCGGAGGCGATGACAACGAAGAGGATGTGGGTCAAGCGGCCAAGAGAGCCAAAGTGTAACTTTCATAACTATCTTGCTTAAGATCAATAATGCTGAATCTGAAGCACTTGTATTATTTCGCGCAATGCAAAGAATAACTCGGATGATAATTCGGATCAAGAAACTTGCCAGACGTTCCACACGGCAGACGGAAGCGTAATTCCACGCCGAAAACCCCAGCCGCTCTTGGCAGCTTGGCAAGACCCTCGCAGGGTCGGGCATTGGCCGCATGCAAAAGGAATCTGAGATGTGTGTTGCAGATCTTTGGCCTTCGGAGTTAGCCCCTGACCGCGGCACCATCTGGGGGCTGGGGTAAACCTTGAGGCCGCAGGAACTGCAAGACAGCTCAGGCTAAAGGTCATTGCTAATTCTCATCGTGAATGCTCAGTTTCTTCAACGAAAAAAGACAGGGTATCTATCTACTATGTACAGATGTTTTTATATCTAAACACCATGAAGACCCAAAGCACACCATGATCTCCCCCGGCACGTGTATATTATCAAGTTGCTCAAGGTTTGTTCGATAGGCCATTTGTATCACTGACCCTTGCGTGGGGAGCTCGAAGCATCCATCTCAACAGCTAGTACCTGTTCCCCATGTGGGAGTTCATGAGGCAGGGTGGGCGTCTCGTACCGGTCTTTCACAACTAGATCAGGAGCAGAGGGCGGGTTCTCGCCATCCATAGTAGTCACTGGCATCATAACTTTTCTTCGCCGGCGACGACCGATCCAGAATCCCAGTGCTCCGATTAAAGCACATGCGGCAAGGGGTCCGATCACCGCCCCAGCAATCCAGCCTTTGCTCTTTTCAGATTTCCCACCCGGTTCTTCGGGCACAACAGATTCAGTTGCAGCGGGGCCAGTAGTAGAAAGGGGAGCTGTGGAAGTAGCTCCGGTCGAAGGCGTAGCTGGTTCCCGAAGAGGATATGGTCAGTTTCTAGCTTTACGTGCTTTGCAAGGGCAGTATGACAAGTTACCTGTTATCGACATGCTTGCGGTGGCGGTAGCGCTGGTAGTAGTGGACGGGACCTTCTCAAAGATTGTAAAAGCGCTCCATCCATTCCAGCAAAACAAATCTCTGACAAAAGGCGCATTTGGAGAGTATGTCTGATAGATCGTCATGGTCACGCATGTCTCGCCGTCGTTACTGACATTGGCAATCCACTATCAGTCCGCGCAGTCTAAGGAGAACGGGAGTAGCTTGAACACTTACCAGCGCTGGGTACGGTCATTGTAGGACATCACATTGCTTGAACATCTGGTCACAAAGTCACAATTGGACTTAACGTCAGAACAGCATCTGACAAAACCATCAGAGATAGTGTATGTTTGCCCTGGATCACAGGTTATTGGATTCCCTACGATCGTCGATCGTGTTAGCCTAGCCGGGCCAGTAGATGTCACTCATGAGGAGGAGTTCCATACACGAATTGCCTTTTGATTCCCATCCCATAAACTGGTATGAAGAAAAGCTCGTTATCGTAGATTCTGCATGAGCTTTCAGCAGAAGAGGAGCCGCTAAGAGCCACGACCCTGGAGAACGAAGTCAGTTGAGTCAGTGGGAACTGGAATCTTGAAGGCGCTTGGGCACATACACTTTGAACTCCGTATCAGCTGCATAGCTTCGACATTAATAGGGGGGAAACGGGTTTATTAGAGAGATCAAAACAGAGGAAACGAACGATGAGGATGTTGAAAAGATCATCCTCAAGGAAACACCCTTCGAACCTCGTCAGCCGCACGATCGGCTTATTAGTGCTCGTCGTTTTAACTGGGGCGATGCCTGTCGATTTGCAGTGTGCGGCACCACACCTGAAGGCCCCAGGCGCTGCCACTGCAACTCCGTGCGCCCCGAGCAATGCCGCTAATTGGGCGGAGCTCTCGTACAAAAGCAACAAACTGCAGCCAACGCCCTTGATTTGTAGCTGTTGGCTCTTCCAAGATGGTGACCCGGACTGTGTGGGGGCCATCAGGAAGCCCATCAGCCATTTGTTAATTTAACCAAGACATTTTCGCCGGTTCTTCGGCCGCATCCTAGAATAATTCCTCCTTGAAGAGCCAGGGTTGTCCGGGTCATCGGTCCCCCAGGGGGCTACGGAAAGCAACCTGAGGGCACCCAAATTGATGGTTTCGCCAGAATAATGGGCACTCCTGCCTACTCACCTTCTTCTCTGCTTTTCTCTTTCTTTTTTTATTCAGTCAATGGGCTCTTGATACGTATACACCCGACATGTTCAACCTGGGGCCAGGAATACATCCTCGTTCTGCATGTTGCAGGGATTGATTTATAGCAATAGAGAAGAGTGTGGAGGCATCATATTATTATTACATCCGGAAAGCAGAAAAAAAGGCATTTGTATACCTCCCCAATCAAGTGAACTTAGAAAACCACCAGGAGGATACTCAACGTAGATCCAACCATTTCAGCCACTTATCATGGTCGCAGTCTCAAGGTCGATGCTCTCGATTGTCCCTAAATCGTCATTCTCCTCATAACTGAAAACAGTGCTTGTTCTCGGAGAACCGATAGTTGTTAAAGGTGCAACTGAGGATATTACTGTGGGAGGTCCCGCCGATTCTCGTACAGCAGCTACTTCTGTGGCATCCATAGAGTTTTGTTGCGCAAGAAAACGGGTAGTATCCTGAGAGCCAGTTATATGAACAAGCTGTCCTACGTATTCAAGCGCTCGACGAAATCCCAAGATTTCATTCCGCATTGCGTTCTCGCTTAATTGAGACGGCCGGCTTGAGCCTGTAAAAATATTATCGTCGCCTTCTGGGAGGTTGAATCGCGTACGGTTCTGTGCCGGTTGAGTGGTAGGAATCCCGCGTAAAGCATCCCATAACCCGGACCACCATAATCTGAACCTGTACCGGAAGGCGGCGGCTCTATATGCATGGCGAGCACGTCTCTCCTCGCGTCGCGCGGCCAGATCCACACGGCGCCGGCGACATGAAAGAGAATTGCCGCATTTTTTCACGAGTAACGCTGCGATAATGATAAGGACGAGCATTGCAGAGATGTCCCAAACCATTTGTCTCATAGGCCTCGGCTTCAATACGACCGGCGTAGTTGGAGGCCGGGGAATGGGGCCGCCCGGCTTGGATTTGGCCGTCGTTTGCTGGTTACTATTCGCAGAACCAGCTGACTGGTTTTTGGTTGTAGTTGTGTTATGATTTGCCCATCCCTTGTTAAAAGGGCGACAAGGCGTGCCAGATAAAGTAGAAGGTAACGCACCGAACCTATACTTCATAAGGTAGAAAATATTCGGCACAAATCTGAAAGACGTCTCCACGAAGCATTTGAAGGATTCGCAATCCTTGAGCCTCGATTTAAGACACAAGCATTCATGGAGAAGGTGCTCTCTGATCTTCTCCTCCTTTGCCTTGATAAGCTGGTCCATTTTCTGAGCTTCTTGTTTCAGTACGTGCAATTGCTGTAGTTGTTTCTCTAGATCATCGACCCCGGAGGATTTAATGATGTCACCATGTTGCACGTGGAATTCGTCTGAATCAGAAGAATCTAACCACGATTCAAACAAACTATCCTCTTCGGATATGGCTACCGGGGAAGCCAATAGTCGAAAAATTTCTGGTTTTCCAACAGAGTTGAAGGAGAGTGCGAATCCAGAGGTTTCATTGTTCTCACCCCGACCCGCAGGGTAAAATGTGACGGCAAGAATTTGAGCAGCATAGGCCTCAATAGAACCTTCAGGACTTGCAATACAGACAGCCCGATAGTTCACAGATAGCTCACTATTTCCTCTTCCATGGGTCAATTTACCCGTGAGGTTGGTTTCTCCTGCAGCTGATGTTCCATCCCAGGTCAGGTTCAGCGCCTGGCCATTGAGACGGACGCGACTCTCTCCGCAAACAGATTTTGTGCTCAAAATGTGCAAGTCAAATACCTGCCTTCTGTGTTAAGGACATTGAAATCGTAGTGTATCTAGCAGTTGACAGCACAGTACGTACAACTCCAGAATTTGGACCTTCAAAACACCCATTGCATGCCGCTTCGAAAGTTATGGGAAGGGAACTGGCATCTACGGCAATTCAGCAACGTCATTGTCACTTCTCCATTAACAAGTAAGCTACTAACCTCGCTGAAATATTGTTGGCACGTCCGGGTTCGAATGAAGCGGCAGTGCAGGGACCGTGGAGCTGGCTAGGAGGAAGAGTGTAAAGGTCTTGGCGGCCCAAACCATCCTGAGGTTCGGTGTGCCTCAGCCGAGCATTGCCATTAAGTGTCTCTTCGAGCAGTACGTGCAAAGGGAGTGTTGCCAGACGGTTTTTTTGAATTGAACGAGAGGATTCTCCATCTCACTGTTGATTCCTTGCGCAGGGCTGAGAGCAACTGGCAGTTGACTCCCAGCGCTCCTCGTATTCGGGGTATGGGGTGCCGAAGTGCCGACTGGCTGGACAAACTAATATCCGTGCTCAGCCACTCTCGGCACGGAATAACTACTTCCGAATTGACTCCCGGATTATTATAATTCCAGCTCGATATGGGCCGCCGTTCAACCAAGTCGAACAAGGTATGAGAGTCTCCAGACAACGCTGTTTGGGTGGTTATTTCAAACAAAACCTAGCTCGCAATGAGCAAAAAGGAATAAACCAGCGTCAGGATCTGTTTCTCCGCAATCCAATCAGCTAATTCACCTCTCAGCCGCTAAAAACATCATGGTATGTGTTTCTACTCAATTGAATCTTATCATCCCAGGGCCAGTTAGTTCTGACAATTGCGAAGCTTCCTCTAGGCCTCCTTAATGCGGCGCAAGGCCACCCTATGCTTGTCGAGCTGAAGAACGGAGAGACTCTCAACGGCCATCTTGTCAACTGCGATAGTTGGATGAACCTGACCCTCAAAGAAGTTGTGCAAACCAGTCCGGAAGGAGATCGATTTTTCAGACTTCCTGAAGTATATGTTAGAGGAAATAATGTTCGTTCTAATCCCTCATGGTCGGCGATCGGAATGCCAAACAGGGCACGGCTAACAAGTCGAATTCTATCTAGATCAAGTTTCTAAGAGTGCCAGAAGAGGTCATCGACATAGCCAGAGACCAACAACAGCAAAATCAGGCCTCGAACCGTGGACGTGGCGGTGCGCAACAGTCCCGTGGTGATATGGGGAGAGGAGACCGTGGGAGAGGCGGCGGCCGCGGTGGAAGAGGACGTGGTAGAGGCAGAGGAGGCTGATACTTGGTAATCGGTTTCTGGTTTCAAAGTGCAAGCTTCCGTTTGCTATGACTAATGGCTGTTATACTCATGAGATTGGGCCCTAAAGTGACGATAATAAGTCATACGGCTCTCCGCACGAACGATCCCTCTCTTGCTTCTTATTTCTATCCGAGCTGTCTCCGGGTTGCGTACTCTGAGTAGCTCAAGCCCGGATACACTTCTGAAATTTTGGATCACTTGCAAGAAAGGGGTTTTGTATCCATACAAGAAACATCTCCAGTGAATTCGAACAGATGACACGCAACGTGAAAAATTCCAACATCTCAAAATGATATATCTCAAGTATAGTCGGTATCTACAGTTGCCAGTCATATCAACGATATTATTTATGCTCCCGATTTGCGTTTCGACTCTTTGCCATCTCGATACGCCCAGGTCCAAGATCTATCCGGCTTCTTCTTTTGATTTCTTTCTTCATCCCTTGCAGTTTTGCCATTCGTATCGTCCAGTCTCTGGTTTTCACTCACATCACTTTCAATATTTCCCTGAGCATTCACCATACTAACTCCAGCCGTCGCTGAGCTCCGTCGGCGAAGGCCCAAGTTTTTCGCGGCCACGGACAATGGTTTCCGTTTCCACAATAATGAAGGGCCCTTGGTGTTGAGAGCTTGTGGTACCTCAGTTTGAGCTCTAGCTGCTGGTAGGTTTTCTTCGCTGCTGATATTCTGATCAGTCGTGTTCTCGTCGGATTCCGAGGAACCCTGCTCCCCAGGTTCCCGTTCATTGTCTTCGACATTTTCCCCGCGCCAATCCGCCGCCCGTCCTTCTGGAACTACTTCCCCGGGTGCTGGCTCCGGAATGGCCTTACCAATAAGTGGTGGGGCTCCGGGGACGACCGGCTGCCCTTCTTCGCCAGGCCTGGGTGATGGGTACCTCCATGACACCTTGAGTCTGTCGAATGCTTTGGTGCCTTTACTTGAAGTACCCTTAATTCCATCGAGGTTCTCCCAATCCTCTTCGAAAACTCCAAAGTTATTGTGGTGTCCACCCTCGAAGTATGCATTAAACCAAACATGAGCAACAGATGTGACCATAGTCCATCCTGTGCGCGCGGCCCTGGCACGTCTTTCAAAGTCTATATTAATGTCCGAAGAGGGGATGATAAGCTGTTTCTGCGGACGGAGTATCACGGAGGAAAACGCTGGTTTCTGAGGAGACGTTTTGGAAAAGAAAGTGATATTCTCCACCATCTTAGTGAAGGGCTCTGGATCGGTAATTGCCTGAAAAGTTGGGGTTACTTCTCCATGAGTTGGACCCGTTGCTGAAGGATCAGGGACTGTTTCTTCTTTCTCAGGTCTTGTCAAGGTGGTGTCTCCATTCGATGGAACCTTATCTTTCTTCTTTCCCTCCACATCCTGGTTCTGCGATGCATCAGACATAGTTGTACGTTCACTGCGATGAAAGCGGTGAAAACATTTTATCTTTCGGCCTTCGTCCACATATCCTTCCACTTGCACCTTTAAGCCATGCCGTAGACCCCATATTTGGATTTCCAGGATTTCTACTGGACGATCGACGTAGGTTTTCTTGTAGTTGTTCGCCCAACGATCGACGTAGCCAACATACCTGAGCTGGCTAGGAATGCTCACTCCGGGGCCAAAGCCAACCCTCATTCGCCGTTCGGTAAACTGCTTCAGCGCATCTGGAGCCTTCCATCCTTGTTCACTGATCAAGTAGCTGCAAGCGGCTGTGCCACTTCTGCCCTTTCCGGCCTTGCAATGGACAACAACAACCCTCCTCCCTTTAGTCTTGCCATGGAGCCAATTGCGCATACTCGCCATCATTGGCGGGATAAGGGCGAACGGAGGCGGATGATGGTCCGGCCATGGGAAGTGGTGAATTCGACCATAGACCTCTTCGTCAGGATACCCAGTCCCTTCAGCGCGAAATTCCCATATCGACCAATTTTCGCCGTGTTTTGAATCCAGAAATCGGACAAGTGCGTCGGTCGGGTTCCGGTAAGCACGCTGAGGGTATGTTGAGGAGGGACCAGAGGTTGCTATTACTGAACACAGAGTGGTACGTTAGTCCAGGTATGGAGTTGGCAGGGTCAGGACATCATACTATCATCGGTCACATAGCATAAATCGAGGCGTGCTTCTGGGTGTCTGAGCCGCGGGCCAGCCACGATTTGTCGAAGTATTGATGCCTACAAAGTCATTGCTTGTTAGCTAATAACAATAGCTTTAATGAAGACTTCCACACCCAATCGCGTAGTTAATCCCAATATCTTGGGCATTTCAGACGGCCGGAGAGCGTACCATTAAAGACCATGGGCTTCATGATTGGGCCCCTTTAATTGCCGGGGTTGCACTGTCGTACTCAACAAGGTATCATAGGGTTCATGCAAGCCAACGAAATTTCTGTTCGGCAGTGATACACGCCAACATAAAACAGTAAAGCTGGTTATCAGTGCGATGTCAAAGTAATATGTATTTCTTGCACTTATTCCCCATCAATTTAACGCTTTCGAGTTCAAGTCATGTTTGAGATCTTCAGGTGAAAAAGATTGGACAGCCGCCCCGACTGTGACGTCATTTAGCCCCTGGATCGCGATGCTTATTTCAAGTCCGGAGTATCAACGACAAGCGGAATACACAGAACACGTCTTGAATATACTCGTACGGAGTAAATATTTCCTCGATATCTATAGAGCACAGAGCTTGAGCCGGTCGGGCTCACTAAGGAATCATCTTCAATACTCTCTAGTTACTCTTGTTTATATTACACAGGTGTGAAGAACAGCTTAGCCCGACTCAGCTATTGATGTTCAACAGCTTCATTATTTGTCGGCGGCATTTCTTTTCTCCTTACGGGGCCATTTGCCTGTAGCTTAGACGTATACCCAGTCCCTCTCGATATCGGCCTTCTTATTAAGGCATCGAATTGCAAACGTCTCGCCGCAATTTCCTTCGATTCAGCACACTTGGTTCTGATTTTCTCTTTCGTAGCTTCTTTCAATGCAAAGCCAGACTGGGTCATCTCAATCAGATATTTACGGGCTTCTTCGAAATAGCCCATCTCCACACATAAAAGAATCAAGACCTCGTATGTCGACCGGTTTGGCATAACCTTAAGCAGCTGCATTTCCTGTAAGAAAAAAGTCGCCATATTAGGCTTCTGCCCCTCGAGGCACGCATTGAAGAGGGAGTTGAAGGTGGATGCGCTCGGCCCCGATGAACAGACAGTATGAAATTCGCGGTATATGCTCATTCCTTCGTCTATGTCACCTTTGTTTGCGCATAGTTCGACTGCGAGGTTCGCGGCTGCGCGGGGGATACTCATTTTTTCTTCTGTCTGCAGTCGCTTCAAAGATTGCCAAAGCTCTCTGGGTTCTGCCTGGAATACGAGTAGGGAAGATAAAAGAGTGCGAGTCGAATCTTCGCGGACGTCAACATTTGTTTTCTCCATGGTACATAAAACGCGCAGGGCCGACTCGATGTCCCCGGCCGTCACGTAAGTGTCAAGAAGTGACTCGTAGTCATTTAGGGTGAAGGTGGTCTTCCGTTGACCTAAAACATCAAACACCGAAACTGCCAGGTCGACATCACCTGTGCGCGCACATAGAGTAAGAACGTTGCTACATACTCCGTAGGAAGGTATCAGGTATCCACGCAGCACTTGTTGCTTCCAAACATAACTTGTTAAGCCCTTATGCATTGCACTACTCGCTTTGTCGAGCAGATGGAACCATAAGTTTGCGGAAAATTGTAGCCCATCCGCTACACGCGGCTCCATTAGGCTCAGGATTTCATCGAATTCTTGAGCATCGGCCAGGTTGTAAACAACCAATGCGTAAAGCCATGGTTTGACCGGGATACCTTGCACTTCCATCCGCTCAAGCTTATCTAATGCTAATTCATATTGCCTCTCGCGTAGCAAACCGGTCACAACATTGTGCCAGCCGGCAGGGCTAAGGGATAACCATCGGTCGCGAAGGGTATGTAAAACCTCTTGACGAAGTAGGAAATCAGGATGAATTGCGAGAGCCTGCAACGCAAGTCCAAGGAGTCAATAAATGGAATAGATTCCTCAAAACGTGGAGGTTTGAATAAACGGTGTACATACTCTTAGCGCGGCATGAAGGGTACCCGAATCAGTAGGGATCTTAAGCTCTTCCATCTCTTCCAAAAGCTTCCTGACATGCGCCGCTGACCCGGACCTTGCGTCAGCGTTGGCTAATACCATCGCTCGATAATGTTGTATTTGCGGTTTGATATGTCGGCGCTCAACTAATTCGTGAAGGACCCGTAAAGCAGCATTATGGTTCGGCCTCTCGCCAACCACTTTAAGCAGCGTATTCTCCAAGACTTCTGTAATCTGGGTTCGAAGTTTGGCGTCCGGGCCAACATTTCTTCGTCGCATTCGTATTCTCGCCTCGTAGACCTCCTCAGGTTCGGATCCTAGCCTTCGCGCAGGCCTTTTGGGGCGTAGCACTCCATGGTCTGGAAAGTCACCCAATCCGCTAGGAGGGTTGTCATTGGATAGATTATCCCCTTGTACCGTAGTCGCATGCGCTCCGTGAAGGGAATCCACGCTATCCGATGGTTGTTGCTCAAATTGTTGCTCCTCTTGTTGGATTTCTAGCCCATTTGAGATCGACCTTTTTGATGGACCGAGCGAGGCAACGTATGGCTTATTTGCGAGCGAAAATGGAGCTGGAGCTCGGACGAAGCTGCTGAAAGACGGGCGAAGGCAAAGCCATAGCCCATCCAAATGAAATATTTTCGTTGACATTTCTGAGCAAATGCAGGGTTGAGAGGAATCCTCGATTGCGTCTAATCTCAAAAGCCGTGCTGTGTCGCCGCGAGCGGCTTAATCACGTGAACGCTCTGGGGTCTCATCTACTTCAACCACTTCTACTAATCACGATATATTCTACTTTGGTACTGAATCGGTAGTAATACTCTGTTGGTTTGACTATTGATTTGGTTGCTAGCGAAGCTTTCTAAAATAGGTCTAAATTATTCGCCAATTAAATATAAACTTATGTACAGTACAAATTGTAAAATTCACGCAAAGAAAGTACTAAATGGTTGCTATCGTAACAGGCGGTACCATTGAAGGAGGATACTATGAGAGCTGGCTTAGTCCGCGCAGGTCTTCTTCCCTCTGCCTGTCCAGCCTGGCCTTCTTCTTCCTCTCATATATTCCTCTTACTACCCTTTTCACCTGGCCTTCACCCTCGGCGAAATTTGCCTTCGCAAGTGCAACGACCGCATCAACTTGTTCCGGTGTGTATACAAAATTCCAGGTACTCATAAAATCGTCCTTCGTTGGGTCTAAAGGTGTGCTACCACCAGATTTCCCAGTATCAGGCTCAGCGGTTGTCGAGTTGCTATTAATTGACGCTTCACGATTGGGATCGGGCTCTCTAAGGTTGGGAGAAAGAGGAGGAGCAGCAGGATTCGGAAGTAAGGGGAAATAGGCAACTGCAATACCTGCGTCAGGTCTCATAAGTTGGAAATCGTAGTCTTGGCCGCTCCCTGACTCGGAGAATGATAGCCTCTTAGATGGAGGCGGCTCAGTCGCCGCTGTCCTTTCCTCTGTAGTTCCGACCCAAACATTACAATAGGTGAGGTCGGCGACGCTGGGTTCGAATTGGGTTGGGAACTTCGGGATTCGGTCAGAACTCTCAGTGGTATATTTTGTCTTCTCCTGACTCCTTTCTGCAACCTCAATAGCGGTTGCCGTTTCGTCGGGTTGCACCTCGCTTTTGGGCCATCCCGTTCCCATTGGCCAACCTTTTATGCCACGCTGACGAGCATAACCGTCGACTACGGAGAGCCAATTTTCCTCTTTAATATCTGCCGAAACGTCAAATGCAATGATAAGGTCCACGTCTCTGCCAGTACGAAGCAACGGATATATTGGCAGGTTATTGCTCATTCCGGCGTCCATTAGGCGAAGATGTGAATCCCGGAAAATGGATTCTGGACAGGATTTCGGCAATTTTCCTTCCAGTCCAAGCACAAAATTTGGCACGGTTGCCGGGTCGATGGGATGTACTCGAGCAAGATCCTCGTTCCTCTCTTCTATCAAAGAGCCAATTCCAGTGAACCCAGCTATTCCCGCCAATGCGGGGCGTATTTCTTTGTAATAGTGAGCCAACGTCGCGCAAAATGCGCTACCCCAGACTCCCATTAGAGCTGGAATTCTTAGCTCAGGTGTTGAATGCCCATCTGACGGTGGGATGTCTTTACCCTCTTTGAATTGTCGACCAAGTGCCCAAATGGGGATGCCTGCTCCCAGCTCTTCACAAAACAACTCATGTGGCGTGAATTCAACCCATTGAAACCAGCTTTCCTGTTTGGCTTGCTTTCGTAACTCGTCCAAATGATGTTCAGGTTTTGAATCATCTCGTGCCGGAATTTCAGGTATTTCATGACGAACCGCAGTGTAAATAGGTAAAGGGTGGGCGCCAGAGTCAACATGAAATCGCTGGTTGGACAGCTTGAGATCTCGATCCAGAAGGCCAATGTCTCCATCAGATGGAACGAGAAGCCGAGAAGCTAGTAATAACCCATATATATCGACTAAACCAAAATCCGCGCTGGGATCGCCCTTCAACTTCTCCACCAGACTCCTCAGGAGGTACTTGTTCGTCGGGGGCGTCGTCAATAGATTCAGCGCAGTGGGTGGGAAAGCAATATGTACTCCAAGTCTGCTTTTGAGATGCTCTATCATCGTTCCGAAATCTTGCCTCCCGAGAGATGAGTGGTATATCGCTTGAAGCCAGCAAGATCCACTAACACCGGCGGTGTACATGACACAATCCCATAACCCGGCTTCCTTTGCAGCCAAGTATGAGCCGGTGCCCGCCACAAGTGCACGCAAACCACCACCAGATGCGCACATTGCGATGACGGGCACATCGTCTGGATGAATGTCTTCTTTGAGGTCAAGATAAGCCGCTAATTTCTTTGCAACCGCCCGCCGGCGACGCCATTGAAAATACTGTTCTTCACGGCATATTGCTTCGCTAATTCGAACCCGAGCTTCTCTGGTTATTTCTGGGTTTATACTTGCATCTTGCGCCTCTGTCCAGATTTGATCGGCCAAGGACCCTGGCGCCATGGATAACTCTCGCTGGAGATTTTGCAGCTTCTCTGGAAGTAATGCGCTCCATGTCGGCACAATGTAGTTCTTCAAGTGTTCCGTCCACTCCGTAGAGCCAGATGAATCTTTGGCAATGCCCAATTTTTGTGCCAGCTTCTCCCATGCCGACAGTTCTTCTGCTGAAAGCTTCTCCGCCGGAGGATTATCTTCGCGAGCATCGCGTTTCGGTAACGAATCCGGCTCAGAGCTGGAGGGTGGTGGATAAGTTCGGCCATGGCTTCCCCAAATTCCAATGTTGCGTCCTGAATCACAGTTTACTGGATGTTCCTTGGTTAAGACAGAAGAACACCCACTGCTTAGAAGTAGACCAGCGCCCAATGACCATTTCCACGTTGAGGACAATAAGATTCTGGCAGCGCCCATTGCGGCAAGGACACTGCCAGATTGAATTGAGTTGTTATGGGTTCCATCAATGCTGAAGTTCAACGGGACCAGGCGTTGAGTGTTGTTGGGACGGCTAGACTCGTCGTCACATGCGACGACGTCATTCGTGTTATCAGGAATTAAAGTTTGGCTCCGCCGGGGATATATTTGACCTCTTCCGAGGTATTTGCTGACTAATAAAACTTAGGAAGCGCTATCCCCAATTGGGAAGCCAAGCCTCCAACCTTAAATGGAGCGGTGATCTCATCTCATTCCCCATGAAACTGATTGCGAGGTGACTTACGTCTGCCATGAGCCATCATGGCGTTGTATCGGTGTTATTGCGGACGATAACCGACGCATGCTGGAACATTGAGTAGGTAATGCTTGTTTGCAAGCGCACTGTTCTTCTCCCTTCTACTCCTCGAGATCTGTCACTGATCCCTCCCCCTCCTCTCGTAGGTACCATCATGGTTGCACCACGAAACGCCGTTCACGCGGAAGAGAGCGCGGAGGTAGAGGTTCTCTATGCAGACCTCGAGAAACTCAATACTCTCACCAAAAGGATTCAGGGCTCATTGTCTCGTCTTGAGGCCAGTGGGACTGTGGTCAAAGATGCCATTGGGCCCATTTACAACAATACCCAGAGCCTACAAGTCACCAGCAACAACATTGACAGAGTAAACGAGGCAATCGAAAGACTTCGTCGACCGCTAGATGTTAAAGGAAAGGAAGAAGCTATCATTCGTGCCGGGTATTATGCCCTCGACTCATCAATTGCTTTTCTTGTAGGAATTTCTAACAGTACTCGTAGTCCTCAGGACTCTGGGTTATCCCAGTACCTCGGTGCTCTAAATCGTATCAATATTGCCCTTACAGATCTCCACGCTACAAAACTTCGATCGAATCAAAAGGCAATCTCTGAATTTACTGCCTTACTGAGTACTGGCAGCATACAAATTCAAGATTTATATCGGTCAATACTCCAAGAAAATGTCGGTACATTAGAGCCGCTCCATTACTTAACTAAGCGTGAGTTTTATGGTATAATTGAACTAAACGGAAGCTCTCTACTGATACCATAATCAGAGCTACCCTTCCCATCAATTCCAAACGATAAAGCCCAAGACTTAGCACCACTCTGTGCCGTGATCTCCAATGCTTCGAAGAATTTAATGCAGGGGGCTCAGAGTGAAAACCCCGCCATAACGATATATGCCGAAACCCGCGGTCCTTATCTCACATCCAGTTTGCAAAATCTTGCTACAGCCTCTATCAGCACTGCGAAGCGGCGGCCAGCGGATGGCCCTTATCGACAGGGAACCAATGGCATTGGCGTTTATGCCAGCGGCATTGAGGGTATGTTTGCCGCAGAGTATGAGAGTGTGGTGAGCGTATTTCCTCCTGATCAGCAGGGTAAAGCATTGCAAGCGACTTGTCGATTCGCCCTTGCAGAGTTTTCTAAAACCCTTAGGGAGCTGAACATGTATATCAAGTCAAATCTGATGACGGATTGCTTCCTTGCCTTTGAGATCATCGAAATTGTCACTTCTCTGTCATATCGTATTGACTCTAAAACTGGAGAGCTAAAGAACCTATTTTTCGAAGCCCTTCGGCCCATTCGAGAGACTGCAAAATCCTCACTCTCTGAGCTATTGGAGGAGACTCGCCGGAAAGCAGCTAGCATTACCGTTCTTCCCAACGATGGAGCTCCTGTACCTCTGGTCAACGAGGTCATGAGCTCTTTGTCTACATTAACTGCATACTCCGCGCCACTCGCGTCCATTCTCACCTCGCTGGGTGATGGGAATTGGAAACCCTCAAATTCGAATAACAAAACTCCACTGGACGTGAACCCGGACAGTTCAATAATCCTCTCCCACTTCATTCTCGATATGATAGAAGCCCTACTTTCAGCGCTTGATCTTCGAGCAAGAAGCCTCCTTAGGATAAAGTCTACGGTCGGTGTCTTTCTTGCAAACTGCGTTTGCATCGTTGATCGGTCCATCCGCGGTAGCAGTGAGTTGTCCAAGTACCTCTCAACCGCCGAGAATGAAGCCCGTCTGGATGTATGGCGCAAGAAAGCTGTGTCGACTTACATTGACGCATGGCGCGAACCCTCCTCCCAACTCCTTGACGTGCAATACACAAGCCGAGGAGCCCGGCCCACATCTGGCGGCCCGGTCGACTCAACAGCTATTGTCAAGTCCCTGTCCTCGAAAGATAGAGACATTATCAAAGATAAGTTCAAGGCATTTAACTCTTCTTTCGAGGATTTGATTGCGCGCCATCAATCATACTACATAGAACGCCAGGTGCGCACTGCGCTGGCTAAGGAGGTGCAGAGCTTGATTGAACCCCTTTATGCGAGGTTCTGGGACCGGTATCACGAAATTGATAAAGGGAAAGGGAAGTATGTCAAGTACGACAAGGGAGGGTTGGCGGCACAGCTAGCAGCTCTAAGTTAGCTTTTGTGCTGCATGTCTTGAGCTTGAACTGGATTATGACTTGCACTGTGTTATATACCCCCTGTTTCACTGCGCATATATTTCTGCTTTGCCTACTGAAAACCTACTATCTCCTTTCCAACAATTAGTTCCACAGTATATTACTTCCTTCAGGCCCAGTACTTGATAAGCTACTAATTATAAGAGTACATAAAACCCAAGATTCTAACATGCAGCTTCTCATAATTAAATTCTTGTAAGAACTACAAGATTTGTGTGGTTCAAGCATTAGTGTCCATGTCATTCTTCATGTTTAACGCCCGATGCGCAGAAGTCAGAGCTTGTTTATACAAGTTTAAACTCTTTTCAATGGTGCAAGCGGGCTAAATTGCAAAGTACATCATCTGACGTTTGCCAGAAGGAAGCAGGCTTGTGGTTGTATCATAGCCCGTCATAACAGTTCTCAACGGCTTTCTGACCAACTTCTTGACAAGCTGCTTTCCTTCAGTGCTGGACACCGTCTCTCGATCCACCTGCCTTTAGGCTATCGGGTATAATGGAACACCACAACAACGACGTTGTCATGACCGGGGGACGCGAGGTCGAAGCTGAGCCAATGGAGATGGATGACATTGGGTTTGCTCGTGAGTATCACCTTCAAAGTTGTACTTTCAGCTCATCTCGATGCGTACTATGCTCTCCCATCAAGGTTTCGGATTGGATGGCGGCGGAGGATATACCCTAGCCATGGAGTTATATGAATACTATTCTCTCTTCGTTTCTCACTGCCAGCTACCTACTACGGCCCATGTCAGCTTACTCGAGCTGCTCGGGTAGTATTGAGTTTAACATCACCTTACACCACAAGTTGTATACCGCAGTGCGGGCTAATATGTCTACGTTAGAACTAGCTGCCCGTGCACGCAGACGACAAGGTCGCATGTCATCAGGCAATTTCCCCATCTACGGACACCCAGATGACATCCGGGAGTCCTCAGAAACACGCGAGCGAAGACATGCAGCCATAAGCATCCTCAATGACCCGGAGCTCTTGATGTTCCATGCTCTTGCTAGCAACGAGGTATGCACCCGCTCAGATATACCTACCAACCAACCAAAAAAAAAAAAAAAAAAACAAAAGGCCAGAGAAGAAATGAAAGAACATGGCACAGAGAGCCCAGCAAGCGCGAGAGCGAACCAAACTAAACCTACATTTCTCTACAATAGTCCATCCCCAAAACCCGCCGACGCTTCATGCACCACCTAATCGGAATCCAACCGCCAACCCCACGCCCTTTTGCCATCCACAACCTCGCTCTGCACCACCAGGACGAACCGCAGCATATCCAGCTACGCCGCCAACCCCCGCCAGCGGCTTCCGCCCATTCAACCTCCAGCAGCAACAAGCCAAGCTATACCGCATACGAGCAAGCGCCGACGATGATCGATATCATCGAGGTCAATGGCGGGTGGGAAATGGATCCCAACGGGGACGCAAATTCGAACAAGTCCAAGAGCGTTTCGAGTAGAAGTGCGAGAGGAAGTGGAACGTCGAGCCCGGGGTCCTCTGGGAAAACGAAGGGGAAGGGAAGAGGCTAACGAAACTCTTGCCGCCGGATCGAAAAATCAAAAAAGCCCGGGTGTTGGAGATTGATGTGCAAAAACGCGAATTCTTTCATGGTTTCGGGGATCTTGTTCAGTTACTTCTTGTCGTCTGAGCACTTGAAAATTATTCAATGATAAAGATCTTCCTAAGGCACACCAGCCATTGTAGATCTATACTTCCATTGAGAAATATGCTGACCACTCAGATATCTATAGGCTATCTGGTGCTAAATAAATGTATACACAAATAGTCAGTCAATAAGGCAGTTTTTCCTCCAACTTACATTTAGCAAACAATATACAGGTGTCCATGAAGACCGAATAAAATATAGCCGCCATGATCATGCCGAATATTCGATGCTAATTTTATCTAATAATTTCTTTTTTTCTCACATTCCCACTTTTAATGTTCACCTTCCGTTTTTTATACCGGCTGGTAAATAATCGTGGTGTATAGTCATGGTAAAAGAGTATATACAAGCGAGAAAGGTGGTGCGGACTAGGGGTCGTTTTCGTTATTGGAACGATATAAGATAGGTGAAAAAGGATAATGGGCGATGTCGGGATCGTTTCAGGGTAATGAAAGCGTGGTAGATTGTAGATTGATAATGCGTCATGAAGGTTTCGCTCGTAATTTGTTTCTTTTTCTCGTCGTTGCTATGCTCCTTTGCCATCGGATTATGAAATATGCCTTTGACTGCTCGATCGGAAAACTCTTGAGGATAAGAATGTCACGGTAATGAGTCAAGTCCTGAGACCATAGAGAAGTCCGCGCATGAACCGTAGGAACGGCCGAAGTCTCCTTATGCGCAGGAAAACGCTTATCCTTTATAGAGAGCAAGATAGTGTGAGCAAATCAAATTCTGCAGCCGGCCGGAAGGGAAACGGTAATCGACGGGCGAGAGCCCACAGTGATGGGTTCTCACCAGCTTCTCTCCTGGTAGACGAGGCTCTCCGCATCCCCGACTTGTTTCCGTTCTGAGACTTCCCTAGCTCCCGCCATCGAGCGAATGACCGCGACGTTCATGGGCGTCAATCCTTGGGATGATGGCGAGGATGGAGGAGAAGGGAAAAGATGGCGAGACGAACGTACGAGCGTGCGGCCATCCTTCATGACTGGTAATTGTCATTGAAGGGGCTCCGAACTCGATGAAAGGCGGTTAAGGTGGAGGTAGACATCTGTGCCATAACTGGAAGCGACTAGTTAGCATATTTCTTCTGAGAGAGTGGAACGATGAGCAAAGTGTTGTTTACCCCTCCATGCTGATCAATTTCAAATCACCGCCGAAGTACCGTGCATACAGTCGACTGATTGGAAGGCCGTAACCAAAACCAGCCATCGGAGCCTTGAAATCACTCTTGTTGAAATCCGGGTCCAAATTCGGAGTCTGATCCACGGTGGTGTACATATATGTCCAAACAAGTGGAATCGCTGACCGTGGAATTCCTCCACCTTCGTCCGAGATTTTAATTGTTATGTCCTCACGGCCTTCCGCAACGATAACTTTGATCTCAGGGAAAGAGTCGCTCTCGGGGCCGTGAGTCTCTACCACAGCACGTAGCGAGTTTTTCAACGTCTCAAAAAGCATATGCGACAAATGTCCAGGGACGTACATGAAGTTCAAGTCATCTTTGCAGACGAGACGAACTTTTGGTGCGTCAAATAAGCCGTAGTGATCTTCACAAACGAATCTTGCATTCTCAATGGCTTCCTGTGCAAGTTCCCGGACATTTGTTTTGGTACATATGATTCCAACATAGTTCGGATGATATTCGTGTGTTTGTTGGGTAAGGGCAATATGTTGTCCGATCAGCATTCGTATACCAATGCGCGACATGTAGAACCGATCGAGGAAGGATTGTATGTTGGAATCGATTTGCAGCCGCTGTCGTTTCCGTTTCCACTCAAGAATTCCCTGTGCGACAGTCGTGACAACGCTGTCATGCCTCCTCTTGATATGATGTAGAGTCGAAGCGAAGCGATTGTTATAATCTCGAAGTTCCGGCGGCCATTCGCCTCCGTCATCAGCAGCAACGAAATATCTTCGGTTACCGCTGGCCCTATGCTTTGAGCTTCCGTTCCCATTTCCATTTCCGTTGCCATTGCCATTGATGCAATAGTCTTTCGTCTGTTGGAGGATGGATGTTGTGGAAGACCTATATTGGCCGTCCTTCACACTGGGGTTCTGGGTCGCTTCTTCAAGGAGCTTCGGCTCGCGGCCATTCTGGCGACTAGGTCGTAGGAGACGGGATCTGACTTCTTGTGAAAGGGTTGGTCGAGGAAGACTTATGATTTCCTAATATGGAGCAACGAGTCAGATGACTCTGCTCGTCAACGTGCGTAAAAGAATGTCAGAGTGCATACCTCGAATGATTGTGCATACCAGTCCTGCACTTTTCTTATTGACGGCATCTCGTTCAACCCGTCGGGTAGGTCACCCAACTCCTTCACTCTGTGCGCTAAACGAATTGGAAGTTCTTCTGATAGAAACTGGGATGCCCTGAAGAGCGTTCCTGTACAATGCCACGGACCAGGTCAGGCAAGACGCGCGGGGTTGAGGGCGAGTCATTTTTACACACCTGTATCCAACATACCTGTTGATGGTCTGTGTCCGAACTGAACCATCTGCCTCAGGGAAACTCCTGTCGCTGGAAATGAAGCATAGTGGCCGATGGTGTCCATCAGTCGCTCCGACGCCTTCCACATGGCTGTGAGTCGAACTCAGGCCCTACGGCCTGGGAATCTTTAAAACTGATGTCTTCTCGTCAACCGCCAACTCCAGCTAAATTGAAGAGCGAAAGAATTGCAAAGCAGTTATCAGGTGGAAGATAGTAAATCGTGCGTGATCAATGTTCTATGACTCTTCATATGATAACTGATTAGCTACCACAGGTCGGACAGAAACGGGAGACTGGAAGGTCTCCACTGGATGATGGCACGGGGACTAAGAGGATGCCGAGGTCGAGTTCCATGCAAAGCGTTCATCTTAGTGGGCAGAGACTTACCTGAAGCCGGGTGGACGGGCGAACTTTAGCTTCCAGTTCTCCAGTCAATTATTACTGGCAGCACAATGCAGCAAAAAGGATCGCTGAGAGAAACGGACAACGCAAGAAGAAATTGAGAGAAGAGAAAGGATATGTACGGCTCTCTGCCGACGGAGGATCAAGCTACCAAGTGGCACGCGGGCATGGATCATCAAAGCAAAGGAATCTGCAATCGAAGCGCTCACGTGAAGATTTTCAGGCAACTTGAAACCGGTGAGGTACTTTTCAGTCACAGATGGGAACATGAAAATACAATACTTTCCCCAGAAATATAGCTGTGGATAAAAGTACAAACATGTACCTCCAGATTTGGCCCAGGTAGCTGTCTTATCTCGGACCAGTCACGAGACCGTTGTGAGTTTTTTGCACTGCAAACACCTCAGTCAACTAAGCAATTTTTGGTTCACTGACGGACAATGAGTCTCCGTCAGAAGGCAGAACCCTTGCCATTGAGCTTCCGTTTATTTTAGTGACGCCCATTGTTTATTTGGTCACAATTGCCCACTGACAAGGCATTCCACCCTGATCTCAACCATGATGAAAGCGGGCTGAAGGTCGGCTATCCTCGCTTAGATTGGGAGATCCGGCCTTGCATCCTCCATAACTTACGTCAAAGAAAAGCACATCACAGATCGAATAGGAGTCCAAGCATCAATAACCGGGACACCTGCCAAGACATGGGTTCTTACAAAATCTATCATTGGACGCCAGAGAGGATTCTGGACAGCAGAATGTTTCCATTCTATCATTCATTTTCTTTCTGTTGGTTATCACAGAATATCAGTCTTCGGGCGGACCCGAGAAGCTATGGCGGCCAAATTCCTCCGAGCACATGCAAGTATGGCGTGTCTAACAAACGACGGGCCAATTCCATGGCGAACCCCGCGATTTAAGGCTGTGGAGAAACACAAAAGCAATTAACTACCAGGTGTGGCTTGCCCAAAAGCTTGCGCTTCTCCTGCAGTGTTACGCGACAACGGGTCTTTGACTCGGGAGAACAGAATCTCCCTGTCCTCAGCGGCATGCAGCCGAGCTGGTACGAGAGTGCCTTCGAATTCCCGATAACCTAGCGTCTAGTCCGTTTTGAAATATGTCGCAATGTTCTAGGCTTGCCTAGCATTCTCTTTGATTTCGAAGACAATATTGATTCCCTGAAACTGCACATTGTCCCCAACGACTCAACTGTTGCGACATTTATTGTGGCCGGATCATTTCGATTTAGGAGTTAGTCTTCTCTGGGACAAAGTTTCAGCCTATCGCCAGAGGTTTGCAAGCACCAACGAAGAGCTTCAGAAATAGAAAGTCTGTCCAATCGGTACTTCCTTTGAACTGATCGTCGCTATCAGTTAAACGAGGTGGAAAATGTTATCAGCTGCTTAAATCGAAACAATGAAGGCTACGTTTACTTCCTGGCTGGCCCAGGAAGCAGCGCTTGAGAGCCAGAGTGCTCGACGCCAGTTCCCCGAAACCGATATTCTCCCCACGGAGTTCCAAAGTGCGATCTCCCCTGATCAGCTATCAGGAACTGCGAATGACTACACAAGGCAGTTGATATTGACCTTCCATTTGTCCTTGTATTTCGGGTTCGGCCCGAGCCGGACTAATGCCGTATGCTTAGTAATACGCCCAAGGGCTTTACCGACTTTGCTTCAGTTGACTCAAGCC